>CANUEP010219041.1:0-21753 GCA_947857235.1 Jatropha podagrica
GTTTCAAAATTTCTTCTTATCTCTTTCACATGATATCAGAGCCTATAATGGTCTGATTATTTTTCCTCTCCTTATTTCAAAAAATTCTCCTGATCTTAGTTCAGTCCGAGATCAAATATTGACAGGTTCTGTAATTCCCACTTTGGAGGATGTCTCTGCTCGTCTCCTTCGAATCTCTGTAACCCCAGCCTCATCACAAAATATGGAAGCATCTGTATTTGCGGTTCAAAATAATAGTCGAAAGTGGAAAGGTAACAAATCCAAACACTGTACTTATTGTGACAAGCCTGGTCATACTCGGGAAAGTTGTTGGAAATTGCATGGTAAACCATCGCAGAATCATTCCTTCAATGCTAGCAAATCTGTTGCTCACTTGGCTCAGAATACTGGTGCTGGACTTCTGCCATTACCTGATCAAGCATTTGGTGCTATTACCTTATCTGGGACAGACTATAGTGAGTATTTACAATTTCAGACAGCTAAACAACAAACTAAACAACAGTCATCTACCATCTCTCAGTCTGGTAATTCAGTCGCTTGTCTATCCAAATCCACTGTTTCTGATCCTTAGGTGCTTGATTCTGGTGCTTCTGATCACATCTCTGGTAATGAAACTCTTTTCTCTACTCTCTCTGTACCTTCAAACACATCTACTGTCACTTTAGCCAATGGTTCTCAAACTGTAATTAAAGGAATTGGAGAAGCACAACCTCTTCCCTCAGTTACTCTAACCTCAGTATTATTTACTCCTGAATGTCCATATAATTTGATTTCCATTAGCAAATTGACCAAACAGCTTAATTGTATTGTATCTTTTATAGCTGACTATGTTTTTGTGCAGGACCGATGTACGGGGAAGATGATTGGAGTAGGATATGAGTCACAAGGATTGTACGATCTTTCCTCACCTAAAACCACAGTCGCGCTTACTTCCACTGCTTCCGCTGACCTCCTTCATTGTCGTTTCGGACATCCCAGTCTCGTTAAGTTTAAACAATTAGTTCCCAGTCTTTCTACATTATCTTCTCTTGAGTGTGAGTCGTGTCAACTTGGGAAACAAACTCGTTTCTCTTTTCCCATGCGTGTCAATAATAGGGCTGCGGCTATGTTTGACGTTGTTCATTCAAATGTATGGGGTCCTAGTCGTGTTAGTTCCACATTGGATTTTAATTACTTTGTCACTTTATTGATGACTATTCTCAATGTACTTGGTTGTTTCTTATGAAAAATCATTCATAGTTATTTTCTATTTTTCAAACTTTCTGTGCTGAAATTCGTAATCAATTTGGACTTTCCACTAAAATATTACGTACTGATAATGCCAGAGAGTATTTTTCTCACCCTTTTAATCAATTTATGTCTTCTCAGGGAATAATGCATCAATCTTCTTGTGCTCGTACTCCTCAGCAGAATGGAGTTGCTGAAAGAAAGAATAGGCACCTCATTGAAACAACCCGTACCTTACTTATTAATAATAATGTGCCATTACGTTTTTGGGGGAATGCCACTCTTACTGCCTGTTTCTTCATTAATCACATGCCTTCTTCTGTTCTGAATAATTAGAGTCCTCACTCTATTGTTTTTCCAAATCAGAATTCTCATAGTCTTCCTCTAATAACTATTTTTTATCATTTTACCATATCTTTTTCTATCGACATTTATGTCTATAAATGTTTGTCATTTTTTCCAGACAAAAGCCAAAAGAATCAGTATAGACTCTAATTGGAGATATAATAGCAAAGGAGGACAAAATGGGTAATATAAGGAAACCTAAAACACTGTTCATATGACCCACAAAATTTCATTTGGTAATTACTCCAATTGACATTTATGTCCCTTAGTGGCTGTCATTTTTCCAGGCATAAAATAGTATTAAGTGCTTCACATACAATAATAAAAGACTAAATGGGTAATATAAGAGAAACCAAATCACTGTTCCTTGTACAGTGATTATGGTACATATATATATATACACACATTTATATTTTAAACTTTTCTTTCTTTTTGGCACTAATTAGATCAAATAATCAAAAAATGATAATTGGCAAAATTATAATTTGTTTTAACTTATGAAAATTTAAAAGGAAAAAATTATTAATACGTCCATATATATGTGAGTTGAAAAATCAAGAAATTAAATTTAAAGATTTGAAACTTAAATATAGAAAATAAGTATAAAAATCTACAAATTAAATGTAGATTCTATAAACTAAATATAGAAATTAAATATGAAAATTTGGAAATTAAACCAGAAAATCTAAAAATTAAATATAACAACAATCAATAAAATATTCAAAAATTAAAATATGGAAGCTGTCAGTAAAAAGAAAAGAAAAAAACTAAAATTTATATATGTGAGTTGAAGTTAGTAATACAATGATTTTATCCATGAAAATTATGATAGATTGCAATCAAATAATGCATCAAGAAATGGAAGGAAAACAAAAGAAAAAAAGAAAGTTAGAATCTAGTAGGAGGAGAAAAGATGAAACGCAAAAAAAAACGATCCAAAACGGAAGTAGGGAAAAAAAATCTCACCACCTTAACAATAAAAAATACTAAGGGTAAAAATAACAATTCACTATTCCTGTGAACAGTAAATTGTAGTTGAGTTATACAATATATATATATATATAATTCATATTTAAAATATATTTTCCCGCATTTTGAGATGATCATGCTACTTATATTCAGGAAATTGATTTTAAATAATTTATTGAAATAATATTTTCATAACTATATATAAGTTTTATGTAAATAAATCAATAACTACAACCTAACAATTAACCATTGGTAACACCACTCGCCATCCCTCCCCCCACCCAAAACACCAACCATCCAACAAAAGAAGAAAGAGTTCAATCACTGGCTATGCAACTATGTTGACTAACACCATAGTAAAAGAAAACATTTAGTTTTAAAATCCTAACATATTTAGCCACAAAGAGTCCAGCTGACCCTTGAAATCCAACCACAAACTCGGATTTACTTCTTCAATCAAAAATCCTTCAAATCCAACAACAAACTCACAATTATATACAAATTACAGCTCTGACCCAGATACAAATTTAAATACTGGTATTGCATGCTATCTTGTGTCATACGCCCAAATGATAAGATGAATACAGCTCAAATTCAGAAATTATCAGATTAACATCACAAAATAACGAAATAAACATACATATAAAGCAACTACAGATACTACTAAATTTAGAAATCAAGATAGCCCAAGCACTAAAATACAACTTTCCCACGACTATAAATAACAAACAAATAAATAAAAGCAAGAACAGTACTAAATTTCTAAAAAACAGCAAATTCAAAGCCAAAGCCATATCTACAGTCATGGATCTCTTACCGTCGCTTTTAAGCCATTCACTTCTTCATTCAGTTTGGAAACTTCCACCTGCAAATTAGTGTGAAATTTGTTATGCCCAGGCATCTAGAGTACAAAACACTCAAAAATAAAGCATACAGGAAAATTCAATTTTTTATATCTACCTTCCATGAATATTTAGACATAATATATCATGAAAGAAATCAATTGTTAAAAGTCTAATAGTTAGCAGTCAAAACTAATCAAGAACCAATCTTTCCCTCACACAATTTTATTCTAAGTTTTACTGCAGCTCATTTAGAGATAACAATATTGCATACCTGCTACTGTCAACCACATAGTAGCGAAATCAGTATAGATGATACGGTTAAAAAGTCGCGCTAATGGTTCCCACTCTTGTATCTTCAATGCTGTTTTTACCATTCAAGAATCAATGACGATTACATCAAACATGCATATAGGAAAGGAGATTTTTGGGTCTATATTCATGGCCTATTAAACCTAAATTCTTATTTCAGCTTCCTTCGATCTTCTAAATCCAGTTGATCTAGCATTTAGGCATCCCCAAAGCCTTTTGTTGAGGACTTTTGAGGACAAAATTCTCACACTTGAACTGTTATTATTGAGAACAAAGAGAGGATTTGAAGTTTTTGCTTAATCATTCCTTCAAGCACATTAGGTTAAATACATGAAGAATTAACACATCCTAGCTCTCAAAGGATTTCTAACACATCCTAACTTTATAGGATTCCCAACACATCATAATTTTATAGGATTCCTAACTTTATAGGATATTGTACAATCAATACAAAATATTCTTCACATATCTATAATATATTCTAACACTCCCCCTCAAGTTGGAGCATTCATATCATAAGCTCCTAACTTATTACAAATATAATCAATCCAAGGACCTCTAAGAGACTTGGTGAAAATGTCTGCAATTGATCATTGTTGAGATTTTGTAACTATTTTATTTCCTAATTTAGGTTTTTTTTCTATTTTAAATTACTACCATATTAGATCTATATTTTGTGTATATATAGGATATAAATTGTATAAAGAAGTGAATATAGAGTAATAAATCCTATTTCTTCAAAACTTCACGGTATCAGAGCAAGGCCACGTTTTTTCGACCTAAGTTCTATCTGCAACAGGACTGACCTGCAACCAGCGCCGCCACGAAGGGTTTCTGATCGTCACCACCCACTTCAAAAGGAGGAGTGACCGCCGATCGGCTGCTCCCCACTGGTCCCGTCGCCTTCCGGTCAGGCGCGTGAAGATTCCTGCCGTTCCTCACGCGCCGGCGCGTGCGACATTTTCCAGTGACCTTTGCCGACGATTCTTGCTCCAATGTCTTCAGTTTGATGCTACGACCTTGACCCAATGGTCACTTAGTCCTGTTTTTTGATTTTTGTGGTAGTTCCTTTGTAATAGCCACTGCTGCGTGTCTGCGATTTCTCTGATTCTGCAATATCCTTTAAATCAACTATTGAATTGTTTAGATTGACAGTATGATTGACGGAAAAAAGGTAGACGTGATTTTTCACTCGGAGAATCCTTCACTTCAGATTATGTCAGTGAAGTTAGACGGTACGAATTACTTGGCTTGGTCTAGTTCCTGTTTGCTATTCATTGAGGTTAGAGGTTTGCAGGGATATTTTGATGGTGGAGCACCAAAACTAGTTGCTGCAGATCCAGGTTATAATAAGTGAAAATCAAATAACTCCCTCATTATGTCTTGGCTAATAAATTCTATGCAGCTTTCCATTTCACGGGGATACTTACTTCTTGATACAGCTAAGAAAATATGGGATGTTGCTTCACAGACTTATTCGCGAACTGGAAATTATGCTCAAAGGTATGAATTGCGATAGAAAGTTCATGAAACCAAGCAGGGAGATCTGACTATCGCTCAGTATTTTGCTAAACTTAGTGGGTTATGGCAGGAACTGGACTATTATCAAGAATTTCAAGCAAAATGTGATGATGCGACTCAAGTTCAGAAGTTGATTGAGGTAGAACAAGTGTATGATTTTTTGGCTAGTCTAAATAATGAGTACGATCAGATTCGAGTCCAAGTTCTTGGACAAGATCCTTTTCCATCCTTGCGACAGGCATGCTCATTTGTACAGCAAGAGGAAACTAGGAGGAGTGCTATGGTTCACAGGTCTACAATGGATAAAGCGGGATTGATTGCAAATTCGGCAAAAGAACAAATACAGGCTGAGAAGGGATGTTCTTCGGATAGAGATCACTTGTTTTGTGACTATTGTAGGAAGAATAGGCACACTAAGGAATTCTGCTGGAAATTAAATGGACGCCCAACTAGGGGGCGCGGAGGGAAGCGAGTCAATTCATGTAGACCACAGGCACATGTATCTGATAGTGGAGTTTTATCTGAAGAACCATCTAATGCTATTAGCTTTTTTGATAGGAAAATTTAGTCAATTTGCCCCTGTAGCCAAGATGAATACTATCAGAATTTTATTGTCCTGTGCAGCCAACCTTGACTGGGAGCTGCCTCAATTTGATGTTAAAAACGCCTTTCGACATGGTGATTTGAAAGAAGAGGTGTATATGGAGATTCCTCCAGGATTTGTTGATGACAGGACTATGGGGAAAGTGTGCAAGCTGAAGAAGTCATTATATGGGCTGAAACAGTCACCAAGAGCATGGTTTGAAAGGTTTAGTAAAGCTATGCTTTCTTTTGAGTATATTCAAAGTAATGTTGATCATACCTTGTTCATTAAATATCACGCAAGTAAAATCACGTAACTTATTTTTTATGTTGATGATATAGTGGTGACAGAGAATAATAAAGAAATGATTCACTTTAAAGATTTGTTAACCAGGGAGTTCGAGATTAAGGATTTGGAAAATTTGAGATACTTGCAATAGAAGTTGCTAGATTCGAAAAAGGAAGTTTTATCTCTCAAAGGAAATATATTCTTGATCTTCTTAAAGAAACTGGGATGTTGGGATGTAAGCCGGCAGAATCATCCATTGAAGCTAATCACAAGCTTCAAGCTGGAGTGGAAAGTCCAATTGATGTAGGTAGATATCAGAGATTGGTTGGAGACTGATTTATTTTTCCCATACTAGACCAAATATTGCCTATGCCATTAGTCTAGTGAGTCAGTACATGCATGACACTCGAGAATCTCACTTAGAAGTTGTGCATCGAATTTTGAGATATTTGAAATCAACTCCAGCTAAAGGGTTGTTATTTTTCAAACATGACCTTTTGAAAATAAAAGGCTACACGGATGTAGATTGGGCTGGTTCCTTTGATGATAGAAGATCAACCTCAGGTTACTGTGTTTTTCTTGGTGGAAACTTGATCACATGGAGAAGCAAGAAACAGACTGTGGTTGCTAGGTCCAGTGCAGAAGCCAAGTATAGAGCCATGACACAAGGAATTTGTGAACTTCTATGGTTGCGTAGAGTGATAAAAGAATTAAAATTGTTTGAAACAATAGATACATCCTTATTTTATGATAGTAAAGCAGCCATCAGTATAGTGAATAATCCAGTCCAGCATGATCAAACTAAGAACATAGAGATTGATCGTTACTTTATAAAGAAAAGATAGTTGAAGGTTCCATTAAAGTTTTCTATGTGACTTCAAAGGAACAACTGGCTGATGGTTTCACGAAGGGCTTGAGTAGCAAGTTGTTTCATCCTTTGGTTTGCAAGTTGGGCATGTGTAATATCTTTGCACCACCTTGAGAGGGAGTGTTGAGATTTTGTAATTATTTTATTTCCTAGTTTAGGTTTTTTTCCTATTTTAGATTACTACCATATTAGAACTATATTTTGTGTATATATAGGATAGAAATTGTATAGAGAAGTGAATATAGAGTAATAAACCCCATTTCTTCAAAACTTCAATCATTCGAATTAACGAAGGATGTGATAATACAACCTGACTGAATCTTCTGCCTAATAAAGTGACAATCTAGCTCTATATGTTTCGTTCTTTCATGGAATATTGGATTTGAGGCGATATGCAGTGCTGCCTGATTATCACGGATTAATTTCATTTGTTTCACTCCGCCACACTTCACCTCCCAAAGTTGTTTCAGCCAAATAAGTTTACACGTAGTCAATGTCATAGCTCGATATTTCACTTCTGCACTTGACCTAACCACAACATCCTCCTTTTTACTCTTCCAGGATATTAAATTTCCTCCAACCATAACTCAATAGCCTGAAGTGGACTGTCTATCAAATGGAGAACCAGCCCAATCAACATCAGAGTAGCTAACTACTTGTGTATTACCTTTGTCTTCATATAACAAACCTTGTCCAGGAGCACCTTTGATATACCTTAGAATGCGAACAACAGCATCCCAATGGCTAGCACACAGGGATTGGAGAAACTGGCTAACTACAGTAAGTGCAAAAGAAATATCTAGCCATGTGATTGTGAGATAATTAAGCTTACCAACAAGCCTTTTGTACCTACCAGTATCTTTAAAAGGCTCCCCCTATCCTGGAACAAGTTTCACATTAGGATCCATGGAAGTTTCCATAGGTTTGCAATCTACCATGCTAGTTTCTTCGAGTATATCTAGTGCATATCTCCTCTGTGAAATTGCAACACCTATCTTGGATTGAGTGACCTCCATCCCAAGAAAGTACTTCAATTTGCCAAAGTCCTTGGTTTGAAAGAGGCTAAATAAATTATCCTTAAGGTGAGAGATCCCATCGTGATAATTGCCTGTTATGAAAATGTCATCAACATAAGCCACCAAATAAATGCATTTACCATGATCTCCATGTCGATAAAATACTGAATGATCAGTCTCACTTCAGCTCATGCCAAATTGCTAAACAACAACACTAAATCTGCCAAATCACGCACGTGGATATTGTATCAAGCCATTTAGAGATTGTCGTAGGCGACATACTGGACCAAGCTCCACCTGAGCAATAAAACCAAGTGGTTGCTCCATATATACTTCCTTAGCCAACTCCCCATGCAAGAAAGCATTTTTAATATCAAACTTATGAAGAGGCCAACGGTAAATAGCTGCCAAAGAAAGAAAAGTCGAATCGAAGCAACTTTTGCTACTGTCGAAAAAGTATCAGTGTAATCAAGACCATAAACTTGAGTGTAGCCCTTGGCAACAAGTCACGCTTTCAAATGGCCAATTTTGCCATCAAGACCAACTTTGACAGTATCAACCCAACGGCATCCAACAATACCTTTGCTAGGAGGCAATTGAACAAGTTCCCAAGTGCCATTATTGTGAAGAGCAGTCATCTCTTGAGTCATAGCTATAGACCAACTAGGATGTACAAGTGCTTCACTGACATTCTTAGGAATAGAAACATTAGACAAGGTAGATATAAAGGCATAAAAGGAAGGAGATAAACGATGATAGCTCAAGAAATTACAAATAGGATGAAGGTTTTCAGTAGAACGAATACCTTTTCAAAGAGCAAGGGGAGGCGTAGTTGCCTCTGTGATTGGCATGACCGGAGTAGGAGGTGAGACCAGTATAGGAGAAAAATCACTAGGCGGTGTACCTATATCCAAAGGAAGATTAGTAGCAGGACGAAGAGAATAGACCTAAAGGGATCGAGATGGAACTGGGGTTGGAAGATTAGGAATTGGAAGGATGGTACAAACAGGGTGCTAAATAGTGCGTTGCTTAGCAAGTAAGGAGTCGTCTCAAAAAACGTAACATATGCAAAGACAAAGAACTTAGAGGAAAGAAGGCCGTAACACTTGTATCCCTTTTGTAGACGAGAATATCCTAAGAAGACACACTTGATTGACTTAGGTTGTAGTTTACCTTTACCAGAAGTATGATCATGGACAAAACATGTACAACCAAAGATTCAAAGAGGAAGACTAAAAGGATCCTGTGAAGGAAACAAAAGAGAATGTGGACTCTGATTTTGCAAAACAGACGAAGGCATCCTATTTATAAGAAAACGAGCAGTGAGAATAGCATCCCTCCAAAAATGAAATGGAACATGATGATGGAGTAAAGTACAAGCTGTTTCAATGAGGTGGTGATTCTTTCGCTCAGCCACTCTATTTTGTTGAGGTGTATAAGCACAAGAAGATTGATGAAGAATACCCTGAGAAGGCATAAACTCATTAAATCACTGAGAAAAATATTCTCGAGCATTGTCACTGCACAATGTTTTGATGGAGGTACCAAATTGATTTTGAATCTCAACACAATTTTTTGAAAAACAGAGAACAACTCAAGACGATTTCTCATTAAAAATAACCAAGTACAACGGGGGTAGTCATCAATAAAAGAAATAAAATAATTGAATCCCAAAGTTGTACTAACACGACTAGGGCCCCAAACATCCGAATGAACGATATCAAACATAAAAGAGGCGCTTTTATTGACACGCTAAGGAAAATGAACACGAGACTGTTTCCCAAGTTGACATAAGATAAACTAGGAACTAAATATTGAAGTTTGGAAAGACTAGGATGGCTGAATCGGTTGTGAAGAAGTTCAGCGGAAGCAATTGAAGCAAAAGCAATAGTAAAACTGGGAGTGGAGAGGTAGTATAGCCCTTGCAACTCATATCCTACTCTAATCATCTTCCCCATACGACGATCCTGCACAAACACATAGTCAGCTGTGAAGGACACAATGCAATTAAGTTGTTTGATGAGTTTACAAATAGAGATTAAATTATAAGGGCATTCAAGAGTAAACAAGACTGAGGTCAAGGGCATTGAAGAAGTGAGATAGACTTCCCCAATACATATCTCAGTTTGTGAACCATTATCAGAGATATGATCAAAAGCACCACAGTTCAGAACCCACGGATCATGAGTGGTAGTCTGAGTCGAACAAGCAATCAAAGTGCTAGACTGAGATACAGAAGACAACTGTTGTAGTGCTTGTTGCTTGGCAGCCCAAAAGTGCACATATTCATCATAATCGGATCCCACCAAGGTTATTGAATTACCAGATGGACCAGGCAGCGAAGAATTCCAGCTCCATTTTCTGAACCAAATGAGCAACAAGTCATCCAGTACTAGTAGACTGCTAATGAGGTGGTTTACCATGCAATATCCAACAAGTTTCCAGGGTATGACAGACTTGTTACAATGAGTACAGTGTTTAGATTTATTACCTTTCCACTTACAAGTGCCAAGTTGTACCACAAACACAGAGGCCTCAATATTAGGTGGTGGAGCTGGAGTAACAGAGATGCGAAGAAGGCGAGTAGAGATATCTTACAAAGTGGGAATGGTAGAGCTTGTCAGTATTTAATCTCGGACTGAACTAAAATCGAGTCGAAGACCTATGAGTGCCCGGACCACCAAGAACTTATTCCGCTGTTTTTCTTGTGTAATGATACTTTCTGAGAATGGCATAATTGAATTGAATTCATCCAATAATGTTTCAATCTGTCCAAGATAACTAGCCATATCCTATTGATTTTGCTGCAGATTGACAATATCAGAGACAACTTTGTATATTCGCAATATGTCATTGGTATATAATGTCTTGGCTTTGGTTCAGACCTTACAACAGGTTTTGCAAGATTGAAATATGAAAGTATCTCAGGATCAAAGGAGTGCCACAGAAATACACAATTCAGCATCAATTTTAGATCATGTTGCTGTTCTTTTTCTCCAATATCATTAACAGTTTTAGTTAAATGATCTTCATATCCTTGTCCCATAAACCATAGTTCAACCGAAGAGTACCAAGAAATATAATTGCTACTGCCTAAGAGTTTCACAGTAGTAATAATAGGGGAATTAGAAAAGTGGGGCTTAATAAGGGTAGATTCAGCCATTTCCTAATTATTGCAGAAAAAATTAGGAATTTTTAACCTTTCTCTCTGTTGTTAGGGAGGAAAGAAATTTGAAGAAGTAAAACAGAAAGTGGTGAAGAGGAGAGGTCTATTGACCAGATCAAATCAAGATGCAGCAAACCAACAGTCCTGATCTGAATCCTTCAGCAGCACCAGCACAGCAGCAGAGCCGCTATGGTGGTGATGCAACAACAGATGATGATGTATCCACAGCAACATCACTATTACATGGCTCTGATACCATGAGAATAAAGAGAGGATTTGAAGTTTTTGCTTAATCATTCTTTCAAGAACATTAGGTTAAATACACCAAGAATTAACACATCCTAGCTCTCATGGGATTCCTAACGCATCCTAACTTTATAGGATTCCTAACACATCCTAACTTTATAGGATATTGTACAATCAATACAAAATATTCTTCACATATCTACAATATATTCTAACAATTATTATCAAATTACACAAAAATGAAAATGATAGAAATAATTGTTCTCTTTATTTATCAAAAGAACATAAGAAAAATAATTAACAGCATGAGTATTTATAGAAGATTACAAAATATCTTTAAAGCTATGAGATTAGAGCAAATTCAACACTTGAGATAGACTGGAATCACAATATGGTGCGCCTTGGGGGATTTTGCAACTCACAACCAACCCTATTGGTAATTGAGATATAGAAAAGTTTTTCAAGCACAAGTATCCAGTTTTATTTTTAAGAATTTTTGTAAATTATAGAAAAACAATGTTTTTATGTATTAAAATATTAGATATTGGCCTAATGATAAAAGAAAAGGCAAACCTTTAATCATTTTTCAATTTTAGCCAATCCTTCTAATTTTGTCAGTTTTAACATATCATGCTATCATAACAGCTATAGCCAATTTGGTAAGTGAGAATCAGAATGTATCCATAAGGTTTATATAGCTACATTTAGGCCACAAAAAAATAAGGTTACTATCTCTTTCTAGTATCAACAATACAAAATATAATTTTTCTAAAACTTTTCTTTTGCTAAAGAAGAAATTATTTTTAATTCATTAATTATTGGAAAACTGTTGTCTTGTGTAGATGTACATGTTTTAGGAGCCTATTCTTTATTGCAAAGCGTAGTCTAGTTATTTCCACATAGTCCTAGTTCTAAGTATCAATAGGCTCCTAGCAATTTATTTCACAAGATTGAATGAAAAATTCTTTTCACACAGGAGGGAGAATGAGTTGACGCTGCCCAGCCCAGGAGGAAGAGGGGTCACTGATCGGTCCATACCTAGATTCCAGACTCCGTCCGATGCAGCGTGTGGGTTTACACACCACCTGAGGTTCCTGCATCCTTCTTCACATGCTGGCGCATGGCACATCTTCCAGCCACCTTTCCAATAGCGGCAAGTTCCAGTCGCTTTACCCTGCTGCTGCACCATCACCTAGCCCAATATCTTGGTCTAGTTCCTTCAAACCAAGGTGTTCTGCATTTGTTTTTTATTTTTTGAAACCTGATTCCCTCTTTCTCGGATTATATACAATGGGTGATGGTTCCAAAACAATTGATACTAAGGCTGTCTCTTGACGTGACAATCCTTCCTTGCAAATCAGTCTGGTCAAGCTTGACGGTGCAAAATACCTTGCTTGGTCAAGGTCTTGTCTTTTATTCATCAAAGCTAGGGATTTCAAGGCTATACCTCTAGTTCTAGGACTCCACCAGCACCTCTAAGTGACACCTATGATAAATGGGACTCTTCAAACTCATTAGTTACGTCTTGGTTAATCAATCCTATGGAGCCTAGAATTGCCAATGGGTATTTAATGTTGGATACCGTAGCAAATATTTGGAAAACTATGACTAGAACTTACTGTCAACATGGAAATGTTGCACCAGGGTATGAACTTTGCACCAAAGTTCATGGCTTAAAGCAAGGAGAATTAACAGTGAATCAACACTATGCAGCACTAAATGATCTTTGGCAACAGCTAGTGTACTATGAGACCTATCCTCCAAAGTGTGAGGAGGACGTGATAGGATATCAAAAGAATTGTTGGGTTGAATGTTGAGTATGACCCAATTCAAATCCAAATCTTGGGTAAGGATCCAATGATTTCCTTAGAGGAGGCCTACTCTTATGCTCGGAAGGAAGAAAGTAGAAGAGGTGTGATGTTATCAATTGGGTCCATCTGAAAGAGCTGCACTTACAGCCTCTCAATCTTCTCAGTTTGCTGATATATCATCTGAAGATGATTCCTGCAGATGTCATCACTATGGAAAGTCGGGGCATACTAAGGAATCAAGTTGGAAGCTACATGGAGGACCAACTCATAGTCGTAATTGTGGGGGTAAAAGGTCAAGTTCAACTTGACATGTTGTATATCAAGTTGAGGTGGTTGCAACTCCTGAAGCAGTCTCAGCATCTCTGGCTGGAAGTATATCCACTGAAGAGGTACAGACCTTGAAGCGTCCTTTGACAAAACTTGACCCTCCATCCACTTTAGATGCTTCCTCTAAATTTGTGCATTAGGATATGGCTTCCTAGCTGATTCAGTTGATGATTCATGGATAATATGTTTAGAAGCAAACAAACATATGACAAGCTCATCTAGTAAATTCTTAACATATTCACATTGTTCTGGTAAAGAAACTATCCATTTTGCATATGATTCTTTTACTCCTATTTCTAGCACAAATTCTATACAATGCACCTCTACCATCAACTTGAATTATGTTCTTCATATCCCTAGTTTCTCATTAAATTTTTTATCAGTTAATGCTATTACAAAGGCCCTTAATTGCAGAGTCGAATTTTTTTTCTTACTCATTGTATTTTGCAATATCTGAGAACAGAGGAAACAATTGGATTTAGTAGATTGTATGACGATCTATATCTCCTTGAAAATAGTAACAAGTGTCTATCACCAAGAGTCTCTTAATCTCTGTTATTTAGCAATAGTAGTACTAGGTAAGCAGTATTATATAGCATAGGCAGTTAGCGCATCCTTCTTTTGTTGTTTTGAATAAATTATATCCTAATTTGTTTAGCCAATGTCAAGTTATAATGCTTGTGAACTGCTAAACATGCAAGAAACATATATATTTCCCATAATAAGAAAAGTTTTACTCCATTTATGACTATCATTCTGATGTGGGAGCCTACTTATACTATTTCATTATTTGGATATAGATGATTGGTTACCTTTATTAATTGTTGAATTGGGTTAACTTGGGTTTATCTATTGAAAACAAAGAGTGAGGTATTTTCTTGCTTTCAATCCTTTCATAATATGATTAGTATACAATTTGATGCAAAGGCTAAAATCTTGAGAACTAATAATGGAACAGAGTAGATGAAAAGTGTGTTTCAAGCTTATTTAAATTCAAGGGAATTATACACCAAACTAGTTATATGAATACTAGTGCTCAAAATGGAGTATCTAAAAGGAAGAATCAGCATTTGTTAGAAGTGACTAGATCTCTCTTGTTCACTATGAATGTGCCCAAGACTTATTAGATAGATGTTTTTTCTGCAACATAACTTATTAACTGTATGCCTCCTAGAACACTAGATATTAAGAGTCCTATAGAAGCTCTGCAAGGTCATACCTCTTGCACTGTTCCACCAAAAAGGTTTTTAGTTATGTTCTTTGTTCGTCACGGTTATGGAGGAAAATTAGAACCTAGATCCCTAAAGTGTTTGTTTGTCAGTTATTATATCACACAAAAAGACTATAAGTGTTACCATCCCCCATCTCGAAAATATTAAAATTTTTAATTTATAGAACTTCAAAAATATTTAGAATCATAAAATCATTTAAGAATTTATTGTTAAATATGAGAAAAAAATACATAAAAATAATAAATTATGGAAGTTCCCGATGACTGATGGTGGTAGACTATGATCAATGTGGTTAATGATGGTCAACAATGATGACGATTCATTGATTGGGGGATCAATAAATAATTTTAATAAGTTTTCTTTTTCTTTTCCCATAATAAGTTTATCAACGTTCAAAAAATATTTTCTCCTTTTAAAAAAGGAAAGTCATTTTCATTTAAATTGGCTTAGGTTTCCATTTAACTAGAAAAATATTTTTCATCGACAAATTTTCTCAAGCATTCCAGATGACAGAAAATGTTTTCTAGGAAAATATTTTCCAGAAACAAACTAAGCCCTAACAATATTATATGCTATAAAATGGGCTGTAACTTTTGTTTACAAGCAGATTTCGTATATCAAAATTTGTAAATAATAAAAAGACCAGTTTATTGGTAATTTAATTTCCTGGTTGTGTCACCAGAAGATTCAGCCCCTTTTCAGGTTGAATTATGATCTATAGTTCTCTTTTCTAACTATTCTTTTGCCAAATCTACAACCTAATTGGGTTGGGTTATTTTTGCTACATCATCACACATATCATCTCTTTTTTTCTTTTTTCTTCTTCCTAACCTCCAACTAATTTTCTACTCCTTTTTTTCTCTTTCCTTTTCCCTTCTTGCTTCCCCTCCTTTCTTCTTTGTTTCGTTAATGCTTCGTTTCTTTCATTCCCTTCTAAACAAAAACTATCAACTTGGCAAGTCATCATAAGTAAATCGCAGCCACCGATAGCTCCCAACCTATATTATTGGAATCATTTTACATCCGTGCACCACCAAGCTGCAACCTCCTCTCATTCAAGACAACCCCATTGTTTTCTTTTGTTCCAGCCACAGAACCCTCACAGTTTCAATGCCACCTAAAACTAAGTCAACCAAGGTAAAACCATTTTCTACACTACCTAAAGCCAAAATCCCCGCGCCTTCAAACCATTTTATGGCAAACAATCACCTCTATCATCAGAACAGTTGTAACTTTGATATTGTCATCTCTTCCTCTTTCTTTTATGGGCATTAGAACTAACAGGGAATTGGATAGTACACTTAATTGACTCTAAGTAATATAATAGGTTTCACACTAAAGGGAATACAATTTAAAAAATTTGGAGATTCAATTACATAATTTACATGAAACAAAACAATGGGCATCTAGTCAGATACAGTGTAAAAGTTCAAGGATTACATGTTGGCTAGGTAAGCCCAAGACCCATAGTGTTCAATCCTTTTCTATTATACCACCTCTAGCTTATTTTTTCTTTTGTTTATACTAATACTACCTTCTAGTCTCTTTGAATAGAGTAATGCGACAAGCATCTAAACTCCATGAGCTTGTAGTGTGACATGGTTTGTATTCAAAGTCTAAAGATTAGATGAATGATACTTCTATTTTAAATTAATTTCTTCAACAAAGGGTAGCATATTTTTAATTAACAATGCAATGTGGAAAGGAAACTAATTCTGGCGGATTTGAAATAACATTAACCAATTCATTCATATAATTGATCAAAGAAAGCCTATGTATTATGCTAAATTTTTGAATCCCACCCTAGAAATACAGGATTACAGACTTTTTTCGCATGCTACATTCTATTATAAATTCAAACTGATGCTCTTAATGTCTCTATCTGATCTATGGTTCGACGCTGTTGGATCCATAAATAGAAAATAAACGTCCCATTACCGTATGCTACTTTAAAAATAATACATTGAAAAATCATAGAAAATTGAGCCAAAAACAAAAACTTTAGCATCTTGCAGAATAAAAAATTATATGGAACCAAACATGCGCAAATAAAGAAAGAAAAATAACAAAAAAAAAGTACCTCGTGTTCTCTGACGAGAGTCTGGCGATCCCAAACGAGCAAAGAAGCACAAACAAAGGCGATAAAAAGCAAAGCCAAGCGCTTCGGTCTCTTGAGATAATAAGATGGATTACAATACCTCCACTTGCTTGACGATGTTGACGATCTACTCCTCCCCATTTTGATCTTCTAAAAAAAAAACAAATTTGGTCTTAAAAAAAAAAAAAAAACCTACGATTTGATACAAGTTATTGAAAGGTGATCAAACAGAAAGAAATAAAAACATTGAATAATGGAATCGGAAACGTTTCAAAATGATAACCCGTTTCTGGTGAGCGGAGAGAAACGGGAATTGATGGAAAAGAAGATGGTAAGTGATGATACTTGAAAAGAAATGCCCCGGCCAAAAATAGAGAAGAGAGAAGAAGCTTTGAAGCAAAATGTATTTTGCTGCCAAACAGATAGATATTAAGGGAACGTTTGGTTACTCATCCAACTTTGCCATAAAAAATCACTTAAATTACTTGGTAATAAACCCTTTTGTTTAGAAAAAAATTGTGATTTTATCCTTCTATTTTATCAAAATTAATTAATTTATTCTCATAATTTTGAAAAAATATATTAAAATATCTCTAAATTTTATCTCCCTTAAAACCATGCTGCCCTTATCAAAATTTTGTACCTTTTGATGTTAACTTTTTAAAAATAGCAAAATTATCATTTTCTTCTCCATTACAACTTTCTCCCTCTTCAATCTCAACTATCTTATCCTAAAAAAAATAAAACTAAAATGGCAAACTTAAATCTATTTGAGTGGGAAGCTCTAAGTGAGTAGGCATAATATTTTTTTATTAATTATAGAGAAATTACAATTTTATCTTTATGTTTTGTCAAAATTAACTAGCGTACTTCATATTTTAAATATTATATTAAAATCTCTTTATGTTTTGCCTCCGTTAATATCTCATATCCTTTTGTTTAATCTTTATACTTTTTCAATTAATTTTCTTATTAAAAAACAAGAATGCCCCTATTTTTAAAAAGCTCCATCTCTATCTTACTCTTCTTTCTGTCTCTCTCTTTTGTAAAACTTTCTTTCTTCCTTCAATGATGGAAAACGTAGAAATGGTATGCAAGTGGCCACCATTGGCCATCAATTAATTTTTGCAATTAAATTATTTATTCTTATTTCGAAAGAAACAAAATTGCCCTCATCTTCTTCATCTCAATCTTAATCCCTTCCATCTCAACTCTCTCTCTTCCTGATATACTTAAAACCTAGAAAAAAGGGCAAACTTCAATCTTTCTTTTGGCTTAATTTCACCTAGTGTCCCTCAACTCATAGGGTTATCACTTTTTAGTCGTTTATCTTAATTTTGTCTCTTAAAACTAACTCAACTTTTGCGCTTATAACAGTAAAGTGACTATAATAGATTTCCGAATAATAAGGAGTCGGAAAAATGACATGGCACATTTAAAATTGACAAATCAGCAATTTAAAATGACATGGCACATTGGGAAGGTAAATTCTCTCTCCTGCCCGTGTGAAGCTGGAAATTTCTCTCTCCTCTACCCATTGATTGGTTTGGTGAAGCAACTGAGCCTTATCATTTCTTCTTCTTCTCTCTCATTTTTTTCTTCTCTCGTGTTTCTTTTTTATCAAAATCTATTTTCCTTTAGATTACTAGGCAACGAAAAGCCGAGATTTTAATTTAGGTCTAGATTAAGAGTGAAATCCAAGGGTGAAGAAGATGCAAAGAGGGAGCTTAGGTAGTGCTTTAATAAGAACAGTGTAGCGCTTTAAGAAGAAAAGTCAACGATGATAACAAACCCTCTCTTCATCTCCATTTTCACTTGTTTCATGATTGAAGGACGAGATGTCAACACATGTAGGCGCAGGCAATAGCTCAAGCAATTAGTGTATGGCGAGGGCTACACATGTGACAGCTTAAAAAGAGTCTCAGAGAAGAGACAGAAAGAGATAAGGACAGATGAAGAGAGAGTCAGTCTCCTTTTCTTTTTCCGTGTAGGGCTCGAATCAACGAGCATGAGAGAGATAATGAGAGAGGTAACATGAAAGAGAGAAAAGCGTAGCTCAGCATTTTATTTAACACGTAGGCGCTTACACGACATTTTTAATACTTTTAAATTTACTCCAGTAATCCACATCACTCCCTTCCGGCCGAAGTCACTTCACTATTATAAGTGTAAAATTTGAGCCAGTTTTAAGTGACAGAATTCAGATGGGGGACTACAAAGTGATAACCCTATGAGTTGAGGGACATTGGGTGAAATTAAGCCCGTTCTTTTACTTCTTTGCAATCAGTTAAGATAATCAAAATCTATAGGACCTTATTTCTCTAACTTAAGCTTTATTTCAATTTGTCTTCCACTCAAAGTAAAGGTTGAAAGAGAGCTAATCCAGGAAAATCAAGAATCAAGGAGTTCTATCAATGGCAGCAATAATGGTAACAATGGCAATACTCAATGCAACATATTTGAGCGTTAACTTAAACAAAAACATTAACTCTATAAAACAACGGTTAAACGCATATTTTGATACCTCTACTTTAACAAAAAAAAAAAACCTTATGGCTCCCTCTAATGTGCGAGGGTCCTATCGGGTACCTATACATTTTTTTCATAGTTAGTTGATCCCTTGCCATGCTGGAACAATCGCGTGAAAATTCATGCGATTGTGTAGAGAATGCAGCCTTATCCATCCTGCCATGTTGGCACACAAGAAAGAGAAACAAATTACCATTTTAATTCATTTAAGCAACACTTCTCACCCATTGTCATTCCTTCATTTCAAACTTTTCCGTCAGCTCTTCAATATAGGGTTCATACAGAAAGTGGGTGATTTACGTGAATCGAAGAAAATCGAAATGGATACTTCGCTTAATTTCACTATTCCAAGTTGCTATTGTGGTTTAACAGCGGTACTGAAAGTTTCTTTCACTAAAGCGAACCCAGGGATGAGATTTTTCGATTGTAAACAATATGGAATGGGTATATTCTAATTGTTGAGTTAATTTTGTAATTTCTTGATGATTTACAACTGATTAATTGGATAGGGTTGTTGATGGGTTTTTATTTTTATATTTTATGGGAAATTTCAGAAAAGGGGAACTTGCAATTTCTTTCAATGGCTGGATCCCCCAATGCCAGAGCATGTACAACATGTAATTCTTGGATTGTTAAAGAGGATAAAGGATTATGAGGAAGACAATAAAAATCCAAGGAAAAGTGAAGAAGCTTATGTTGGCTATTTTTGTTTTATTTGTTTGTATCGGTTGTATGGTTCTGTGTAGTGACACTATTTAGGGGATTTGTGTGTAGGAAAATTGAGGAATGGTTTAGGTCTGTTTAGATTATTGCAATTATAATGTGGGCGATTAGAAAGTGTAATGTAATAGCTGGAGGTGTGTTTAGAAACCTCCTTCTTTTGTAAGTTGGTGATTTTGGAATGAAAGTTTGATCCACATTTCTTGTTATTTCATTCCCAGTAATAAACATTTGCATAATTGAATTAGACTTAACTATCCATAATAAGAAAATGAGAAATTATTTCAAAATAACACAATGAGATTCATTTGGATGTGAACTGCTGATTACATATTGTGTTCTAATATGCTGAGAAAACAAGTAAATTTCAGGCAAACTATTTACGTTATCAAGATCCACAAAATATAACGCAGGAAAAAGCTAATTGTTTGCATTTGTCCTATCATTGTCAAAAAAATTCATAATATCCTAAATCACTAGCATCTCATTACAAGTAGGTTGATTTTTCATGCATTTCCACTGCCTTGTGTAGGATTGTTGCTGGTTTGTGATGCTTAACTACTCTGACTTGTATAACCAACAAACATGGTTGCCTCTCTTGATTGCTATAGCATGAACTGTGTGGTTACGCTCTATTGAGTTAATTGTCTTGCTGTAGTTCCATTTTTGTTTTTCCATTTGAGATCTGGTGGCTTGAAACCAATGTCTCCTGTCACCACAGTTGAGGATTTCACATTACTTTGCCTCGTTATCACCCTTGGTGGCAAATTCAAAGATTGTTGAAAATTGGACCAAGTTTAGATAAATTACATAATGCCCAATTGAAAAATAATGTATGAACTGCATTATTTAAATTTTACCTGATAAGTATTCTCTCCTATCCTTTCATTAATGTAGACTCCCATGCCCTGTGGACCCATATGTCTCTTTGCTTGGGAAGCAAACTTTGGACTAGCATAACTCCTTTTTAATGTTTTACCCCTTCCACCAACAGAAGATACACATTTTGTGCCTTCCAATAGGTCCTACATTTGTAGTAGAACCTTCACCCTTACCCCTTCTAGCAACTGTTACATTTGTAGCAGAAACTTGAGCCCTGCCTCTTCCAGCATAACCTCCAACATCAGAACCTTCACCCTTACCCTTACCCGTTCCACTAGAACCTTCCAATCTCCCTTTTTTAACAGAACCTTGACCTTTACCCCTTCCAACAGTAGGTTCAACAACACCAGAATAAAATTCATTACCACTTCCAACTGTGTCTCCATACAGTGGTCCATCATTCAGTGACATAATATAATAATTATTTATAAAAATATCAAATCACAGAAGAAAAAGACAAAAAGCATAAATTTAACCTTCATGTTGCCTTGGTGATGCAGCTGTATTTGATCTTGAAATAGGAGATGGAATGAAAGGTGACCCAACTTGTGCAGCTAAGGTTGATATTGTCATTCTGGCTATTTGACGGGCGTCGAATCCGCCAAAAATAATTAACCTGCTCTCCTACAAAATAAAACTTGTAAATATGGTGAGAAGGGTCGAACCGTAGGGATTAGCTTTGTCGAAAATAAACCAGAACTGAAAATAAAATTAAAAACAGAAACTGAAACGGGGGAATTTAATAATCGAACTAAATGAACTAAAATTAAA
>CANUEP010219061.1:0-30071 GCA_947857235.1 Jatropha podagrica
TTTTTAGTGGAACTCTTGCGAAATTTTCGTAGGAATTTCTTTAACATTATTTCTATATATAACAAAAAAAAAAAAAAAAACAAAACACAAAACAAAATGTAAATTACTTGCCTCCTTCTGGAAATTTAACCACTCTTAATTATGTGATCTAGCTTTAATAAGTGACATAAGACGGTGCTCCAGCACCGATTGTGGCAACCGTCGTCTGGTTCTTCGGGATTAGGCGGCGGGTGTTACAACTTAACTAAAGATCCTCGTTGCACGAGGTGCGTCACGCTAGACGACTTGATTAACAATTCCCATCCAATGACGTGCGTCTGCTGGACGGCTAGATTGAAAATCCTCACTGCGTGAGGCGTGTCACACTGGATGACTTAATTGATTGACCTCATGGGGACTTACGGTGTGCCTCTTTGAGACTACTAAAATGACTGACCTCATGGGACTTCCGGTGTGCCTCCTTGAGGCTGTTGAAATGACTAGCCTCATGGGAATTATGGTGCACCTCTTTGAGACTCCTGAAATGTGCAGCCTCATAGGACTTACGGTGCGCCTCTTTGAAATGGCTTAATTGACTAGTCTCAAGAGACTTATGGCGTACCACACATGACGACTTAAATGACCCAATTTACTAATGTATGACTGTGTGTTGAACACTTGGGCTCATATTGAAATAGAGTTGAAAAAACTTAACTAGCGGTCGAGGGATTCCATTTGTGGCCAACAATCCTCTAGTTTGGCAGCGAATCATGACTTTGTTTCTTAGCTAATTGTGTAGTCGTTGCCTATGAGGTCTTTATTCATATTCTGTCATCGGGAGAGGCTTCTTTATCTGGTGCGTGCTATGTTTGCCATGGGGAGGCAGTCTGGCTCGTATTTCTAGGGTTGATTTTGGAGCTTCTTTTTACATGCTCTGCCAATTTTCATTACTAGAGATTCTTCTTAGGGGGCTTGCCCCAGTTTATTCTTCTGAATTCTTATTGTATGTTGTACTCGGGTCCATTCTGAACTTCTTTCTATTGTGGGCTTTGCGCTAGTTTTATTCTTTTCATTATGCCTTGTTGTGGGGTTGCCCCAATTGTTCTCGATTGCTCCTCACAAGCTTTCCTCTGAATTCTTCTTACTATGGGGCTTGCCCAAGTTTGTTCTTCTATGGCCTCTTATCCCTGGTCCTCGCTCAAGTTTATTCTAATTATACATTTTCATGGGCTTTGCCTCAGTTTATTCTTCAACTATTGGTTGTTCTAGGCTTTGCCCCAGTTGTTCTGAATAGCTTCTCAATGTGGGCTTTTCCCCAGTTTATTTTTCTATTATCTTATTCCTATGGGGTTGCCCCAATTTCCTCTGAAATGTGTTTTGTTATGGGCTTTGCCTCGGTTTATTCTTCTATTTTCGCCTGTCTTTGGCCCGACCCCTAGTTATTTTGAAATGCTTCTTGTGGCGAGCTTTGATCCCTCTTTATCCTTTGAAGTTGATTATAGTGTGGCGTATGCCTGTAGTTGAGCATGTAACTGTAAGCCTAAATAATATAAAAATATGCAATATATATGTCATGTATGTATGAAATGCATTTATCTATCCCTATGCATGCGTGTAGAGAGTTAGCATGAAGCCTGTCGTTGGTCAAGATTCAAGGGCTTCATAAGGCAGGTGCATTGGTTGAGCTATCTAGCACTGATATATAAGGATTAAAGAGGCCGAAGAATCCAGCGGTAAGACTTAAGGGAGTTTAGTGGTGAGGAGGTAGAAGGAGGCAGAGTCTGAAACCCCTTAAGTTGATTGTCATAGTCTTCCCTTTTGCTTTTGTATTATAAGCCAAATTTTGAAAATGTCCTTGCAAAGAGATCATCTTTTTTATATCCTGATAGAAATTATTGCATTAGCACCTATACAACTATTTATTACATCGTTTAAAGAATATCAAGACTGAATTGGCAACCCACTAAAGCTAAAGTGACAGGCAGCCATCATGTTGTCTTTTCATTCTTGTGCTATAAAGACCCATGACATATTCATTGTGTTTCACAACTCTTCTCTCTCAAAGAAATTCCAGACTTCTCACTCTTTCACTTTTGATGGATCAATCTTTGGCATCTACATTTGAAGCATTGTTCCGAAGCTTTAGCTGCGATGATGGGAAGCTGCTGTCCCCTTTCAAACTTAAGGGCCTGAGTAATTTTCGAAACATTCAGATCCAACCCAGATTTATGCAATGGCTGATCAACCACTTTGATCCATTTGACAATTTGTTCCACCATAATGACTTCGAGATCTATCCATTGTTTGAAGAACTTAGCATTATTTTGGGCAAACAGTCAGAAGTCGGAGAGACCCCAGCTTTGCCCTAATTGAACATGGACCCTACTTCACAAGTCTCTACTGTTTTCGGCTTCCCAATCTACAAACTTCTTACATATGAGCCAAGAGTCAATGTTGTGCTCATGGGACCCCTTGTTGATAGTGCGATGACCATGGATCACACTACCCCATTGTGGACCTTGTCTATTTTTGTGTTCTCAGTCAATACTTGTTACTCAGCGGTGTTGATGGATATGGCAGCCTTAGGTTGGTGCCTATTGTTGAACAGATGGATAGGCGTTGTAGGTCGTTTCCTCTTATCCTTGCTGAAACACTCACTTGGCTAGGGGAACATGTCTGAGATCCCACTTTGGTCATTGGTTCGATTGGAAGCTCGCTTCTACTGTAGGTAGATGCATTTTTCTTTTGTTACTTTTTTTTTGCACGCTCTAACTTTTGCTTAAGCCACCCTTGCGAGTTTTCGACTTGATGAGCTTCTTTTGTGCTCTCTCTTTTGCTTAAGCGGCCCTTACGGGTTTTTGACTTAACGAACCTTTTCTTTTGTGCTCTAATTTTTGCTTAAGCCGCCCTCATGGATTTTTGACTTAATGAGCTTTTTTCTTCTTTCCTTTTTTATGCATCTACAGTGTGGGCTTTTAAGAAGTTACAAGTGATGACTCCACCACTAGACCATTTAATACCCAATTATGGACAATGATTCCCTGTCTGTCGTCAACACTGCTTGACTAGAGTGACCCTGAAAGATTGGACTATCATATTCCAGGAACTCACTACTGAAGGAATTAGATGGACTTGTCCATGGTAGCATCTAGGACCCGTCACTGTCTCCTCTTATACCCTTTATTTTTCCCTATGCAGCTTGACCATGACCATGGCCTATTATCCCAATCGAGTTGCACGACAGCATAGTCATCGCTAGACTGTCCCCGATTACAAAACGATTTCTATCTCACTTCATTTCCACTTGGCCCAGTCGTACGAATGTACACATCCTTGGTGTGCCTAATACCACTTCTTATGAGTTGTAATGTTCCCGGCTGCAGGCTTATTCTGGAGTTGGTGCCAATTTAGAGTTGGTTAATTTACTGACGGCTAGATTTCTTTTAGAATTTGGCATGTAAATGCCCCTGTCCTATTTTCTGATGAAATGTACTAGACAAGTGCAGTCATATGAATGTATGCACTTATGAATGAATCATTTTATTAGTTGAGATGCTTGATATATTTCCTGCTATTCCATTTCATCGAGGTAAATTCCCGACATTTGTATATTAACACAAATTCAGCATGACATGCTTTAAAGTTAATAAGAACACAAAATGTGAATTTATTAATGGGCTATGACATAACGTTTCGAGTTACACATAGAATTTCTTCAGCCTATCAACACTGATCAATTTGGTGAACTCATTGCCTTCCATGTCTGAAAACTTCATTGTGTCTTTAGAAAACATATCCTTGATCAAGAATGGGTTGTCCCAATTCGGGCTCAAACTTCTCCCCTTAGATCGCGAGCGTTCGACCTCATCTATTGTAGAATCAGATTTCCTATCTTCGGCAGCTTTGCTTTGACTCTCTTGTTGAAGTGTCTAGCAATCTCCCTCTTATCAAGTCGATCCATGAACTGGGAATCAAGCCTTTGCCTTTTCTTATCTAGGAATGCTAGCTCTTGATAATGCTTCTCCGCCTATTGACATTTCAAAATTTCATATTCCATCATTACATAAGGGTTGCATTCCTATTGCGACTGGTATTGCAGTTTTTTAACTCATGTATCCGCAAGTAAGGGGTTGCTCCATTCGCAAATTCGGTTGTGGTTTAGTACCTCGTGTAGCAATATAATGACTCAAATTGAAAAATATTTTCTTCCTTTTATTTTCTTCTTCTTTTTCTTTTCTTCGCTTTTTTTTCTTTTTTCTTTTTTTCTCTTTTCTTGCTTTTTTTTCTATTTCTCTTTCATTTTCTCTTCTTCCTTTTTTTTGTTTACAATTTGTGTTGCCCTATGTTTTAACAACAACATTTTCTCTTCTGATAGAGGCTGAACTAGTTACTTGTCACCACATGATGACAGATTTCAAACCTACAAAGGGGACTCATTTGTGCATTTGGCATTAATATTCTTCAAAGGATTTTATTCAATCGTACCTCGAGAAACAACTTGTCGTCACCACTTTTCCATAGGGGAAAAATGACCTCTTTTTATTAACCGCCAAAAGGATCCTGATGCAGAGTTTTCTTTGCTCGTGCGAACAATTGAAACCACTGTCGAAATTAATGTCAAATATGCGCATGTTTTTATCTACTTGATGAATGCAAATATCAGGAGAAACATCAAATAAGCAAACAAAATTGAATTTCATTACATTGCATAATGTTTAACAGTTCATCACAAACAAATTCAATGACAAAAACACATGTCAGCAAGGTCTTTAGCTTTCTCCAATATGGGCTCTCATCTTCCTTGACTTGAGTGGCATGTCCCTCTTCTTATTCCTTTTTCTGCTTACATTTAGAAAGCAACTCCTCAAGAGTCTTTGCATGCTCAACCAAATATGAGTACTTAGGCGGTGGCATGCTTCAAAATTTAGGAAGCATGCTACTTGTGAGATTTAAATCGGTGTAGTTCTAGTTCACTTAGTTATTTGAAATTGGGAATTAAAATGGTGTTAATTTAATTTTAGAATATTTTTCCTAAATTAATATGATTTTTCCAATTTATTGGGTATTTAATTGGTTATAATGGTATCTTTAAGTAATTAATGGAATTAATTATAGTTATTAGTGTGTGTTTATAAATATTAGTAATTATTTTAATTAGTAGTGATTATTATTGATTTTTGGTTTTTGTCATTTTTTATTGAAATTTATTTTTTAAAATATACATGGAGGAATTTTATTTTGTGATTTAAAAAAGAATAAAAGAGGCCAACCCCTCTTCAAGAGAAAGGTGCCGCCCCTCTTCACATACGTACATACATAGAAAGAGCAAGAAAAAAAGAAAAGAAAAGAGTCAGGAGTTTTTCTTGTGAGATTTTTTATGAAACCTACAATCAAAGATTAAGATTAGTATATTAGAATAGTTGGGTAAAATAAATCAATATATCAAAGGGTGCAATTAGCTATAGCTATGGTAGGGTATTCCGCAAATAAGGTATGATTCCATTTCATAATGCATAAAGTCGTTTTTAATTTCGATTGCATATTTAGAATTAGTGCTTCAAGGAAATTTCGAATCTCTAATTACTATTTATTCATTGATTCGTTTTTGATTTCGTGTGCATAGAGAAGGAAAGATTTAATTGTGAAATTGATCTTGTTATTGTGCAATTTGAGGTTAGTGCTCTCCAATTATATGTTAGTTTTTTTTTTTTTCTTTATTTGATGTTTGTTTAGTTACGATCTTGCTAGTAATTTGTGATTTTCTTTAATCTTTGTATGATGTTGATTTGATATTATTGCAATTGAATGTGAATTCCGTTAATTTTTGCCCAATTATTCTACTTATGAAGCTATAGTGATTTGTTGATATGATCTTTTGTGTTGGATTGTTTGGTTTGGTGAAATACTCTAATTTATTTGGTTAACAGAATATTTCTAGAGTGCCCATTTAATTTATATTTGACTTGAATTATTATTTGGGTAAAATACTTAATTTATTTGGTTGATAGGTTGTTTCTGCAGTGCCTATTTAATTTATATATGACTTTAATTATTTTTTTGGCATGGTTGTCTAAAACCATATCAGAAAATATTATTGGCTAAAGATTTTAATTGTTGTTTTGAACATATTTGCCTAAAACTATATTAGAATTATTATTGGTTATTGTTAGAATTAATATTTGAGTATGTTTGCCTGTGGCTTTATCAGAAAATGAAATGACTATTATTTTTAATTATTATTTGGATATTAAAAACGGTAATCGATATTTACCTTTAATTTTTAGTCAGGCATAATCCCATAATTTATTTAATTGACATGATATTTTTGGAGTGCCCATTTAAATTTTTTTATTTGATTTTAATTATTATTTTGAGCATGTTAGCCTAAAGCTATATTTAAAATTATATATTAGAGGTTATTGTTACAATTAATATTGGAGTATGTTAGCCTATGGCTATATCAGAAAATAAAATGGGCGGTTGAATATAGCCATACCAGTAAATATAGTAGGTTGACATATGACAAAATTTGGAATAATAATGGTTTTGGTCCTCTCTATATATAAAATTGTGTGTAATTTTATTGATTTAATTAAACAATTCATATGTTAATTTGTTAAATAAATGATTAGCATTAATATTATAAGTTAAAATAATAAAATATATTTAATCATGAATATTATATGCGAAGTCAAATTGACTTATGTTGGATTTAAGTTAAATAATTATGTTAGTAAAGTTAAATGCTCGTAATGAATTAATTATATTATTTATTTAATTAAATAAGCTAATGAACCTTAGTATGCATGAATTAGGCATGAGCAAGGCTGACTCCCTAGGGAGGTCGAACCTTTGCTAGTCCCATAGGTGATTTTTATTGCTCTTTTATATGTTTTGAATTGTTATACTTTATTATATGATGTTCAATTAAATGAATATGCATGCAATAAATGAAATTGAAATAATTTGAGTTTGTAATTGAGTTATGATGCCTAACTGGGGATTTATACCTAAATATTGTTTGAACACGCAATTGAATGAACTAATGTGCAATTAGATGTTAACATGAGACAATAATGTGATCAAATCTAGGGAAGGAAGCATGTACCCTAGTATTATAGGATTGACCAAACCATGTCCCAGGGGATACCTCTTTTGTTTGACTTTTATTTTATGTTATGCATAAGATAAGCTTAATGATCAATGTCATACTTATGAAGTGAGTTGTGTAATGGCATGACTTTTAAGGACCTAACTAATAACATGTTGACTTATTTTTTTACTTATTTACTACTATGATATGTGACTATCTTTGACTTTGACTTAATAATACTAATTTGGTATTATGCTTTGGAAAGCTTATGCTGTGCACCATGTACACTTGATTTTTGAAGTGATTCTATATTATGTTAAGTGTGGATTGATGTGGTTTGACTTAAGATGCTCGAGTTGACCATTCTAAGTATATGAGCAATTATAATTGAGAATTATATGAGGCCTGTGAGCTTCTGTAAATCATTAACAGGTTGCAACAGGTACACTTACTTGTTATGACTATTCAGTGATACCTTTGATTATAAGGATTGTTATCTAGAAATGGGGTTGAACTGAATTGACTTAATGATAACTAATGAGCTCTTACTATAAACTTGATTGAGTGGTTGTTAGAATATGGTTATCTGTTTCTGAAAATAAAAGCATACTATGGATTTGTTTTGGATTGCGTTATGATCATATGTCAGACACGTGAGTGGACGCACTCTACTGACTCTATATCTAAAAGATTTTTCTAAGTTTATTATTAAAATGCTAACTAGCAAGTATTAGTCTGGTTGTTATTAGATTCCATTCTATTACCTGTTCCACTTCTTTTTCTTATGAGTCACTGTAAGGCCCAATTATCTGAATTAATGATTAAGAGAATGATAGTATAATTATAAATTACTGATTACTTATACTACAAGTTACCTACAGATTGATGTTATATGATTACTTGTGATACAAGTTTCTACAAGTTGATGATGTATAATTATTTGTAATACAAGCTACTTATGGATTGATGTTATTTGATTACTTGCCATGTAAGTTATTTGTAGGAATACTTATGAGATTACTTGTAAAGTAAGAAATTGATATATGCATGTAATATGTGTGCTTATGATGTAAGTTAGATTCTCAGACATTGTTATATAATCTTTTGTAATGCAAATCTTTATATCTAAAACATTGTGTGATTACTTGAGTAGCAAGTTACCTTGTGTATATGGTGATACTACTAAAAATGCTATGGATATGTGATTTGATACTGATATGAGATTACTTGTACTACAAGTTATGTGAATAATCATACATATGAGATTGCTTACGAAATAAGTTATTATGTTATGATTGATATTATTACTCGGGATACAAGTAAACATGAATGTGAATTGATTATGAGTATATGCATGGGAATGTGGTGTGAGAATGGGAACTATTATAGTAAGTGATATTTTAATGTTGCGTATGGTTTCAATGGACCATATTTGTATGCTATATGATTGCATATGTATTGTTAAGTATCATTGAGTTTTACACTTAGCGCGATGTTTTTAACTAGTGTAAGTTAAAGGTTTGTCTGCTATGGATCTCGGATACTTGTGTCCAAAGAGAAGATCTTTTACTTCTAAACTAGAGTATGAGTCTATACTATAAACTCGTGGTATATGTTAAATTTGAAATAATGAGAGTGTTAGTTTACTATGTGGGATTTTTTTAGTACATTTGTTTTATTTTTTTGAAACTTTTGAGGATTTTGATTAATCCCACGTGGACATGGACACTCATCTTGGGAGTTGAACTTTTGATATCTTGATTTTTTTTTTATATTATGGATTTATTAGAAATATTATATTTGAGGTTAATGCCTCTCGAGCATTTTTTTTGTTGGATTGGAATATGGATTATTTATGTAAAAGAGACTTTGGAAATTTTATTATTACTTTTGGAACATTTTATTAATAAGTTTGGATTATTACCTAATATTACATTTTAAAAGGAAACTCTTGCAGCTTTTTTTGCATGGTTTACTTAAACTATTTAGTTGTGTTTGATGGGTTCCACTACTAGTTAAAGATTTTAATTTCCCCTAATTTTTATAATACAGCAGTTTTTAAGCAGCTTATGTTTACTTAAGACTTTTGCTATATGTTTTAAAGAATTATAAACTAAGTTACCATTTATTATATTATATTTTCATTTAAAACTAGTTTTGAATTAATAAGCAAGCCTATAAATGTCTTTGGCACAAGATGTTAACACTCCCTGTCTGGTCTTACAAGCCAGAGATGGGGTGTTACGACAAGAATCTGATTATAACCAGAATAACCATCAAGGAAGGAAATTAATTCATTTTTAGAAGGTGCATTTGTTAACATATCAACAATAGGTATCACATATAACTTACTTATGATTCAACAAATGACTTAGCTTTTGATTTTATAACCCTAAATAAATGTATAAAGAAAAATAGAAAGAGATACAAATGGGGCAGACTAGTAGAGTAGCAAACTTTTGATAGATAATCAACAATAAAATAACCGAACCTTAAACACATTAGCAAAGAGAGGCAGACAGAGAAACCTAGGCAATCAATTTAGTGCAAGACTGTGGGAAAATCTACAGTGAGAAAAGAGACAAACACATTAGATTGAAGAGCAGCGGAACAACCAACCTAGAGAGAGGGGGGAAGAAGAAGAGGAAGAGAGCAATATAAAGACTAGAAAAATAGAGTTTCATCACATTAAATTGAGAAAAACAAGGTTGCAAAATTAATTATCCCTAAAAATTGGCATTATATATATAAGCTTGATTAGGCTCGTCAAGCTTTCGAGTTGAATATCATTAGCAGTTTGAGCTAGATTATAACCAAACATTTCGTAGCTGAGTTCAAACAACTCACGAGACAGCTTAACTTATTTAAACTCTACTCACAAATATCCACTTTATTTTATGTAAGACTAGAAAATGAATGCATGCACACTTCTCCATTTTCTAAAGTATTTTTTTTATATTTGATGATATTAGGCTTTGAATTTTTGAGTTTAGACTTAATATATTTTAGTTTTAGTAAAAATATTTGAGCCTAATATGTACTTAACTATTCACCAGAATTTTGTTATATTAAATATTTTTAAAATATACAATAGGTTTTGGTTAGTAGAATGTACCTATAGTTTTCAATCCATGCCCAACCCAAACCAGTAATGGGTAGTTAATTCAATATCTATATCCATCCCGCACCCATATAATTAATACTCAAACATGCTTTAAATGGGTTTTTATGGATCAAACACCCTTATAACCCCACCTCCTTCAATCCTTGTCTAGCAAGCATCATGTTTGGTTAGTATTTGCTAGTAGCATGAATGGAAGCGAGGTGGGTAAAATCATTTGGTTTTAGTGACTAAAAGTTAAAGGAGAAAGAGATAGAAGCACCTCAACATGCAATCTCAATATTATAGCAACATGCAAATTCTATCATAACATTCTTGTCATATCAAAAGCCAAGGGTTGAAGGCATACATACCAAAAATGTAGAATTGCAAACTTGATATTTCAAAGCATATGATGTGTATTGAAACCTGAATCATAGGATTAAATACTTAACTAGTGTAGGTTCCAATCCTAATCATATATGATTGAATATTTAAATCTAATTTGTTAATTCTAAATTAATCGTTAATTAGGTATTTAATGTTTGTTTAAAAGCTAAATATGGCATGAAACAATTAAACCTAAACATGGCAAAAATTAACTACGAACTAAGCTAATTAGGAATTAATTAAATCTAAACTAAGCATGCATTTAATTAAATAATGTAACTTAAGCATGTATTCACTTTAATGTTAACCTAATTGAGCATTAATTAAAACTAACCTAATTAAGCATGGCATAACTAATTCTAATCTAATTAAGCATTAAAAGAAAGGGGGACGGGCTTATCTAATGAAGTGTGACTCATCGAGTTGGCGATGCTACGATTTTTTCATCTTGGAGTTTTAATTGCGAGCTCCAAATTAGTTCAAACTTTTCAACTCGAAGGAAGGGTTTCTAACTTTAATTTATGGAGTTTTTCCAAGAGGAAAACCTCCAATTAGACCATAATTTAGAGTAAATACTTCTTCTTTAATAAGATTACTAATAATGCTCAGGTTAATAGCAAAAAATTATGCATTAAACGCAAAATATGGGGGATACTTATAGGCAAGAGAGATAGAGGTCGAATTTGGTGTTTTTAATGTGAGATTGGGGATGAAAAAAATGTATAGATGATCACCTGGATGTTGAAAAATAGTCACTAGATGCTGACTAAGGGCACCGAAGTTTAACAGGTGGAAAGGTTGTCAACCACCTATCTTTTGGGGTCAGTCTTAATTCGACCTAGTTCAACTGGTTTGATTCAGTGTTTTGGAACATTTTAGTTTTTAATCCAATTTGAATCACCCAAAAATTCGATCTATAGCTCAAGATATGATCAAAAGAGTGGAGACAGATTACTTTTTGAGTTCACTTGATGTACAATGACATTGTGTCATGGTTCTTAGCCCATTTCAACCTAGGTTTTAGCCCATAATATACATTTGGCAAATATTTTTATCTAGGTTACAATGGTATAACGTTTTGTGAGGCCCCTTCCGAGCGCCATGAGAAAGATCCAAAGAAAGGAGTTAATCCAGACGAAATCATTGGTCTGTTTCTCATGGACTACAAGAACTCCCTACGGTTCCTTTTTGTTGTTTGACTCTTATAGTGCTTAAATGATCATATTAGCTCTTTGGAACGCTTTTAGGTGTGTGATGTGTTTAGAGTCGCCAACTTACTTTGTTTTTATTTTTGAGAAAAATATAAGGTACAAACCCTATGCTTGACTCCAATTTCATTTTGCCATAAGGATAAAATGTACTAGTCTCGAATCATTGAGTTTGATGACTAGGTTTTTTAGAATGATTTGGAATTAGTCAAAATAGTGGTTTACATGAATGACAGATTATTGACGCATGAGCATGCTTAGATGGATGGCAATCATAGTGGTATGGACCAAGCTTTGAAAATATAACTTGAATATAAATGTGTAATTCGAAGAGGAGCCTAACTCTAGCCTGATTTATTAAGGATTCTAGGTCATGTAGTACATTCCCTTAGATCCCAATTGGTCTGTTCAGTCAAGGGCCCGCTACTTAAGCTAAAATCATAGATATGTCTTTATACCCCATTTGCATGAGGATCGAGGCACGTAAAGTTCTACCATCGATTAGGATTGTAAAGGTTTTAGATGCCATTCTTATAATGGGCTAAAAGGGGTGCCAGATGAACTAGGCTTGAGTGTCGAATGGATTAAGCTTAATTGACAAAGCTTAAGTTTAGTGATTATACCCTTGGTTGTGTTATACAGTTGGATCAGAGCTTCATAGTGCAAAATGATCAAAGAGATCGATTCTTTCTCCATGTAAGCTAAGGATGGGAGCAACGACCCGATTTAGTCTTATATTAATTAATATTAATTAATTAATTAGCTTTGGACCAAGGAGGACCAAAGTGTAAGTGAGAGTCAAAAAGATCAACTTTTGAGTGTCAAGTCAGATTTTTAGCTCGATTAAGAAAAATGAGTAAAAATAATACTTTAAGACCTTAGAAGCATTCGCACAATGAAGAATGAGAGTTGTTGATGCTTAAGAAGCGTTCGATCAAGTAACAAGAGGTGTTGAAAATGAGGGGAGAGTGTGCCTTTTGTAGGTTGTCCTAGTATCTAGGTCAGTATCAATGGGCCTCCAATTGGTACTAAAGGGCCTTGCATCGGAATCGATTTATATGCCATTGAGGCACCTAATCAGTACCATTTGGGGGCTATTCGGTACCAACTGGATGACCCTCATTACCGATTAGGGACTCTTAATAACCTAGGTTGACTGGTCTAATTTTCATTGGTTTTCGCACTGTTTCACTTCTAGAGGCCGGTTCGAGGACCAAACGACATTCGATTGAGCTAATTCTTGATGCTTTGGAACCGTGATGGAATTTTCTATATTCTAGTACCATGGGTGGGGCCCATGGTGCCTTAGGTTAGGCTTGTGATGCCTTGGGGCCAAGGGTAGACTGACTTTAGTTTGCGCACCTTTCACTTTTGGGAGATAGTTCGAGGTCCAATGTCCGATGACACTTTGGTCCTCCTTAGTTTGCGCACCTTTCACTGTTGGAACCATGATAGAATTTTCTATGCCTTGATAGTGTGATTAGGGTCAACACATTTATGCTAAAGTTCTTTTTACGAAAAGTTAGGACCAAAAGTGTGAGGAAAGACCTTTACCCATTAGGTTGACCTTCGATTTTTTGACCCGATTTGCTAATTGTTTAACCGTACTTGTTATGGATAATTTTTATTGAAATGAGAGTGTGAAAAATATGTGTTCATAGTCATCTCCAATCAAAAGTGCCAAAGATGATTTGGGACGGATGATGGTAGTGAACTGCGGGTTTTTCTACTTAGCAAAATGGAAGAGAGATTCTAAAAATGTTAAGTGCATACCTTTTCAAATGTTGCAAGGATGTGGCAAACTAATTGTTTAAGGGTGAAAGCCTTCAACTGTTGATTAGTTGGCAAGTTGATCGATAAAGAAGAAAGCCTTCAACTGTTGATTATTGTTGGCAAGTTGATTGATAGGGGGGAAGCTTTTTGCTCTTGATTATTGTGAGATGATTGACAAGCGTGAAAGCCTTTAGCTGTTTATTATTGCATGATGATTGACAAGGATATGAAAGCATTCAATTGTTGACTGTTGTAAGTTGATTAACAAGGGTGATCTTTTGATTTTGTTGCAAGTTGATTGATAAGGGCATAAAAGCTTTCAACTGTTGATTGTTGTAAGTTGGTTGATCAATAGGTGAAATGTGGAAGATATACTTCATAATTAACTTTGTAATTAAGAAAATAAATATTAGTTTCTCAAATTAAATAAAAATTAATAAAAAAATAAAACTAAATGAGGAGTATAGATAATGAGTACAAACACATGTAAGGCACATTCATAAAACTAATATATATATAATATGAGATATTTAAGTGAAAAATAAGGTGGATATTAAATTTGGACTTAGTATTTTATTAAAATTAAAATTAATTAAATCCACTCTCAAAACTCTAAACTCTAATATCATCAACTGTACAACAAATCAATTACCCAAAAAATATTAAAAATTTTAAAATAATTAAGATTTAAGAATTGTTTTTCATTCATATTTATCCTTTATAATTCTTAGTCCCAGCATATAAAGCAACTTTGGATATCAATTAAATGGATGAAAATATTAAAATTTTAAACAGATTTGAGAACGGTTATCCCAAATAAATTTAAAAGGGTTTGAAACGAGTGTGGATATTAATATCCATATGGGTATAGGCAAATTTTGAATTATCCACCTTACTTCCGTTCCTAGTCAGTAACCAATGGAAATGGCAGATTTAGTTCAAAACCGAACTGAATTTCAGCGAACTGGATATATGGAAAAAATTTTAAATGAAATAAACTGAATGAAACTAAACTAAATTGCAGCTGATTTTTAGCTAATTTTTTTATGATTTTAAACTTTTTTTTTCATTAACAGAAATAAAATTTTAGATTATATATATAAATGAAGTTTATTTAGCTGCTACATACTGTAATTGTTGCGGATTCTAAAAATTTACATTTTTTAGCCTTATCAAATTCATTATCATCAACACAATCTAACTTAGACAAAGATCTTGAGGATACAATTTACTTGTTTAGAAAAAGAATAAAGAACAAAAGTGTAACTTTCCAAAATAGCCTCAACTATAAATTAGATTTATTTAGATCCGATCTAGAGAACAACCCACGGATCAAATAAGTGAATAGCTTTTTTTAAAAAAAAAATTATTCACTTTTATTCTTCCTAGTGAGATAAAAAGAACATTACTGTTGTAATTTATTATACTACAATTAAACAGCAACCCTCCGAGAGATGAAATGGGATAACAAGTATCCCTTCACCCTTAGTAAGAGTTTTTGAATTTAAAACCCAAGTATGAAATCCCTTTTAACACTTGAGAGGGAATGTTTGGCCTCTTAATGCGTCTGTCCATCACGAATTCAGTATAGTTCAAATTTAAAAAAAAAAAAAGGGAGCCAGCAACCTATAATTTTGGCAGATTAGAAGTAAAGAGAACAATGAGTTACAAAACGATCTTTTAAAAACAAAAAAAAAAAACCCCCCATCTCAGTTCTGCAAAAGGTGGAAAAGAAGAGGGGTCCGGAGCAACTAAAAAAAAAAAAATGAAAATCCAGATCCTCTGCAATCCAAACTAAGGCCATTTACATAAATTTCAGAAGCGCACAAACAATGCAATGGCTGCAAAGTATACAATGCTAATTGCGACCGATCCAAGAAACAGGACCTTTGATCCAACAATTCTTTCTGATTTAAGACACCCACGATTTCAATCTTAATCTTTAAAGCTTTACAGTGTGTCACAATGCAGTTATCTTCTGCTCTCTTTCATGGTATGAAACACCAGTTCAAAAGCATCATGTCTAATCAAGAATTTTCCTGCAACCTATATATAGAAATTTCCTGCTGCTTAAAATATCGTCGGTCCTCTTCATCAACCAGAACAAGGTTCAAGTAATACTTCACACTGAATTTGTTGTTAATGTTGCGATGTGTTGGTGTCAATTCGTAAGGACTAAGGAACAGTCTGATTGGAATAGATTCACCTGCAACAATGAGTGCATTCTTTTAAGGCCATCACTTTCACGCACAATGGAAAGTAAAGGATATGTTTCACCCAGTGCTAGGATACCCAACCATTCCTAAAAATAAGAATTATATACAATTTATTTCAAACTTCCACAGGCCGATACTTATCCTGCCTTCTTTATGATTTTTTATAAAAAGTGTATATAAGATTTCCAATGCGATGTAGTAAATATATATTTCTTGTGCTAAATAAAATGGTGATACTACTACACAGCTATTGCCACACTGACTTTCCATTCTTTGGAGTTCTTTGGTCAGTCTATCTGATCAAACATCTACAGGAATGCTGAACATACCTCTAACTGGAGCTCCATCCATCAACTCAAATTTTGCTAGTGTTTCTGTCTCAACATGTGTATTTGCCCCTGCTCCTGTTGATTCTCTGCGCCTGATCTCAAGATCCATATTCTTTATCTTGATTCTCACAAGAAGAAAATATATCTTGCCAATAATAACATCTTTGAGATGGTATCTACACAAATTAATTTGCAATGAGATTAAAAAAAAATGCAGCCATCCAAAGCTAAGCAGCAGAAAATTATTGCCTCCTACACCTAATTAATTTTGTCTTAAGGATGTCAACAACCTCACTGTATCCCATCCTATATCACCCTAGTCATGTCACATCAAGTACAGCTAAAAGCACCTGGATACCCACTAAATGGAAGACATATTTTAGAATTACAGATCCACAACTTGAATAATTTGATCCTAATCAAGAGCATTATATAAATCTAGAGGAGATTGATGAATAGCACTCATAAACTTACTTGCTTTTGTTGTACTCAAACTCAATGTGCAGGCAATCTTCAATTCCAACTTCCATCTGCATGATTTATTAAGAAATCAAAACAAATATACAGAATGATAAAAAAGAGCACCTATTATACAGTGGATGGCCATCCCACATCCGAGTTTCCAAGGCTACCCTAAAAGCCTCAACTATACAGTTTGCACATTTTTCAATTGCGGTCAATTCTTTGAGTTGTATTATCAACTATAGAGTGGACATGGGACTTCAGTATTCAAAACAACCATGGCTAACTCTAAGATTCCATCCCATAGGCATCTGCAAATGCTAATGTAGATAACAGCTAACTTGCTAATTTTGCTTAGCTAACAAGAAAAGGAGTAATCATCAAACACTCCTGAGATTTTCACGTTTATGGAAAGTTCTTCTCATCAATTGTGCACATGGAGGGCATGTCACTCACCAGTGAGAAAGGAAAAATGATCTGGCAAACTGTGATAACCTTTGGGATCACATTGATTGAAATATCATGCTCGCTGCTTAACAGTCACAGATTAGGAATGGTTCCTTTATCACCAAAGGCATCCTTGCTGTGGATTGTGGGGCAGGCCAGGAACAGTGGGTGGAACTAATTGGCATGCAGTGCCTGGATGATGGGGTTTGCAGGTGGTGCTGTTAGGTGTGAGGATGGAAAAAGCGGGTCAGAATGTTCGTTGCCAAATGCAGCAAGGATAACAATGATTCCAATGAATAACAGGGTTGTGTGTGGTGGTGGGTATTTTTATTTGTTGGGGGAGGGGCTGGGGTAGTAGGAGAAAAAGGAAGGGCAAAAACAGAACATATTATGTGATAAAAATTAATGGCTCATAGTCAATTTTATAGAAATAAATAATGCTCCATAACTGAAATAACATAAGAAGTCTTTATTATTGGAAATTTAGCTGGCTACACTTTCACCCTCCAAGGGCTATCTAGGGTCCACATGCCGGGAGTGGAATTGCAATGCAATTTATACCTCTTACAAAAGTGCAATGCCGCAAAAAAAAGATTTCAGGATTGGAGACAATGGAAAGATACGTAAAAATTTTCAGGCTCACATTACAATGTTAAAATATTGCACTTGCCTTAATGCTATTGTTGATTGATGGAGCTGGAGCATAGTTGCGAACCTGATACATAAAAATAATGTCAAGACAAACATAGGTGATGATACATTTTCCACAGATAAATATGATGCAAGAATTACTAATCTCTGCTCAACCAAGAAAACAATGATATTACTAGGACTGAGGTATTTTCTTTCCCAGCATTATGGCAAAAATGCTTAATCTTTAGCACTTTTTGCAATTCTATCAAAAACTTCTACTTTTGATAATTCCATGCAAAACTATTACATTTTTAAAAGTTCTCTCAGTATCACCCACCTAATATTAGATGGAATCAAACCTAAATTAGTTGACACTGGTCTTTTTACCACCTGCCTTACACGTATGTATACATTCAAAGTAAAATGATTTAACAAATTTAAATATTAAAACATAATTTTACTTATGACTTAAATTATCAAAAAGTTTTCTTTTATGCCTCAAAATTGTTAAGCATCAACAATTATGTGCGCATGCCTGTGAAGGTGGGTGCATCAGAGAGGGAGGAGGGAACAAAAATATTACCACGAAGTCCTGGTACTCAATAATGCTTCCTGCATAACCACGAGTAACAGTCACTTTCAGAACATACCTGTCAAAGAGCAAATAAGCAACGTGCTGTGACACAAGTTGTCAATTAAAAAATTGTATTTACCTTTTTCATCTGAAAAAAGGTATATACTATATAGTTATTTTGTTACAACAAATTAATTCGAACTGCTTCAGATAACAAACTGACTGCAGTGGTCCACAAAAACATCAATAGAAATAATCAACAAAAAGTATAGAATATTAATTATTTCATTTATATTCATAATTTTATTTCTTCGGTTTATAAAAAAATATTAAATTATTTCTTGAATTATGCAAATGTATTAAAATATTTGAAAAAATATTTACCATTTTTATTATTTCATTAAATTTCAAAATGTTGTCATTTGTATGCTACAAATTGATTCTCTTTCAATTGATATGCTTTTTTTTTTTTTCTGAACATTTAGCGAATATAAAAAAAAAACTGCACCAAAAAAGATTGAAACCTTAAGGTTAATTTTTAAATAATTTTTTGATAATTTTATTTTTATTATTAGATTAATGTACTAACTGTATTCCTATGTTCTTCATTTTCATTTTTAATTTTATCTTAAATTTTGCTTCATTGAATGAACAAATCTAAATCTTAGATTTCAACATAAGTTTATGTCCTAATTTTTCTAATTATCTATTTCATTTTATTTAAAAGATAAGAGACATGAAAAAAAACAGTTACTCCTAAAATTTGTCAAAATAGGCAATAGGCTTTTTGTTTTAGGAAAAAAAAAGTTAGATAGGGAAGGGAAAATGGGTAACAAAACCAAACCCAGATGTTGTAGTTGAATAATAAAAGACAAAGGGAAAAAAGATAAAATTAGATAATTGCATACCTCAGCCTCACATTGACCCCATTATATGTCTCATAAGGCATTTCTACTGTAGAAAACTCAAATGGGTATGTTTTTCTTTCATATATTTCTCCAGGAACATCCAATTCACGTACTGCAAACAAGAAGATTCAGAATTATAACAATAGAACTGATCATATGGACAGGCTTAAAATTGTCGGTGCAGGATAAAAAATTAACCATTTACTTTAGCCGGCTTAAGTACAAACCTATAAATCTTTAGACCTTTAGAAAGATAAAATGATGAAAGAGACTATTTGGTCAACTGAAAGTGAGCAAATAAAAATTTTAAGTTATTTTTGTTATCATTTGCATTTGCAGGCTTAGTTACAAAAACTAAAGTGGTGAATGAGATTGGTAATAAAGGAAAGCAAACAGCAAATAAAAATTTTAGGTCAATTTTAGAGTCTCTTCTCAACTTCACGTGTCATAAATAAAGCCAATGTTTCAAACACAAATATGGTCACTGGACCGACAAAGACATGAGTCTTTTGTTTATAAATTTAACAAGAACAAAACAGAGATTGAAAGAAGAGCAATCTTTCATCCAGGAAACGTCATCTTTTTCTCAAAAATGCAAAGAATGAGTGAATAAGAGCTTAGTGTTTGTCATAGCTCATAGTTAAAATTGCTTTCAGCAAAAATAATCCCAAGATGCTCCAAAAAAAAAAAAAAAAGCATCCAGCTTTTGCAATTATGATAGCACAAACATTCCATATGAAACTTGAACTGCTTTTAGTAAGTATCAGAAGTGTACTTCTGTTGAAAGCAGCATCAAATAGGGCTAGCATTCAAGCCCCAAAAGACATCCTCAATCTTTATCTTTTTTCATATTAACGGGAAAACCCAGCATATCATTAACCATGTTCCTTCGAATTATCCTTATTTGAGGGTAGCCTGTGTTTTAACAGGAGTTAAATGTTTAAAAGGGCAGCCTAAGTATGATGGTTGATTCACAGATTCTTTGGTCTGATTACCATTCTAGTCTAGATTTCAGAGCATTGCAATTAATCATAATGCAGTTCCTAAAACAGATCGAAAACAAGGAGAATTTGTAATATAAGCAATTATATAGTAATAGGATACTCACCAAGAGATGTGAAGTCATAAAAATTGCCCCTGTCAAAATAAATTTCTGCAAATCGGAACAATTTGTTATGGATTGCACTATAGTCAATGATGTTAAATCTTTTGAAAGCAACTTAGCAACAAATTACTGACTACAGAGAACTGATACAAAATAAACTTTATAAAAAAAATTGTCCTACTTCAATCAACCACCACTAAGCAATTCAAGCACACAAATTGTCCGGCTGGTGAAAACCACTCTTGCATGTTTCACAAAACAAAACCACTGAATCTGCATTAGGTCAGGCGATGAATGGAAAACCACCTATAAAACCAAGATCAGATTGCAAAAATGCTTAGTTGTGTGCCCTTTGGATTGTCTAAAGCTCCCAGCCTTACCAGGATATGAGTAATTTCTTGCAATCTTCCATAGGCAAACTCTTGGTAGATGATTTATGACTATCGTCAATTTGTATAGTTACATTATAAAATCCTCAGCCTCTATTTAGATTCAGCTTGATGAGGGGTGAGCAACAGGCACATAAAATGCCTAGGTGTGTGAAAGTAACAATTTGCCACAGAATTAAACACCAGCTTGATAACTCTGAGAAAGAATATAATCCAATCAACTCTGTGTAGCTTCTGAGCCAGCACAAAGTATTTGCTAGAAATTGAAGAGAAGAGAAGGAAGTTGCAGAAGAAATTGAAGTAGCTGACTGAAAAGAGAAATGAAAAGAGAAGAAGAGAATAAAGAGAGAAATGAACTCATTTCTATAGCTTGAAGACAATTAATATTCATGAATGAACTTACATAAGAATACTTCACAAACTGTAACGTAATCAACAAAGGAGAAAAAACTAACAGAGATGAACTGAGCTATCAGACAAATAAACTTTAACAACTATTTAACAAACAAAGACAGACTCAAGATAGTTTGAAAGACTGTCACCCAAGTGGTTCCGGAATGAAGAAGTGAAAAAAGGCATCACTAAACTTTCTATAGATGTAGCCCTAAACCAAATGTGATGTACATGAAAACAATCCATACATAGCCAACTCCAACTAAATTAACGTTATGGCTAGGTTAAGCCGCGACTTAAGTTGAGGATTGACTCTCTTATCCCTTTGGTGTCTTCCATGCTAGATAGAAAAGTTTTTACTTGAAAAACATTCTGGTATAATTCCTTGTGCTTCTATACTTTTTTCATGTTTCTACTGCTCATATTTTTCCATTTCATTTGGAAGGCAAAAGTGCCATCCAAACTTATGGCATTTGTGTGGTTAAAAGTCCTGCAAGGGAAAACTTATGCCAGAAATACATTCACCATTGAGCCATTAACAATACATTCTCCAAAACCATCCAGAATTTGTTAAAGGCATGAATTGAATTTGCCATCACAGCAAAATGCAAGAAATTCTAGATAACCTAAGCCTCTCCTTTTTATTGGAAATTTAGCCTGTAGGGACCAGAGAAGTTGAGAATAACTCACCTATTTGACCAAGAAGCTCAACTTTGATGCCGTTGTGTTCAACCTTTTTTCCTTGAAATGGCTCTATTGAAATCTAAAATCACACCACAAAATTTCCAAAGCATTAGATTGATTATACCAATGTGACAAACTATAAGATGTTTCACCATAATCAATAACATACACAAAAATACTATCAATCATAGCACCTTTCCAGCAATATTTTCTTGACTTTGGAAAAGAGGAACCATAACTGTTTGACCATTTTCCTTCTTTATTGGAACCTATACACAGATGTAAAGATGAAAAAATATCATCAGCCATCGAACAACCTAAAGTATCAAATAAACACGATCCAATAACACAGCATATAAATATTTACACTTGTAGCCAGAAAAAAAAAAAAAGAAAAAAAAAAAAAAAAAAAAAAGAGGAAAATGCTAGAATAAATTGGTTCAGCAGTTGAGTCACAAGTTAATTCACTGTTTTTCAATCCAAAAGAACCTTCCAAGGATTCCGCAGCATAACGACAAATTGAATCCACTGAACCACCTTTCATTTTAAATTTTAATTTCTCAAACTATATTAATCCTACATTAGCAATTTAACACGAAACTATACCATACAGTAACAGTATACACCACTTTAAAAAAATTGCAGACTACCTGCTTGCGAGTTTTTCCATCAGCAAATGTGATGGATATGTTGCACGCTGGTTTAAAAGCTCCAATAAGGTAATTCTACGATAAGAAACGAAAAACAAAAAAATCATCAGCAGCAGCTCATTCGCACCCAGAAATAAAAGTGAAGAACAATAATTACAAACAAGCAATGAAACCTCACCATCTTATTTACTTTATAGTCCAATTCCAACCTCAAGTCACTGTTCAAAACTTCTGCAAAACAAAGTGTCACCAATCCAACAAGCAGATTAGCTATGTTGGGTTTTAGAATCCAAACTCCGATTTTTAATTAAAAAACAACCGCATTACAGCTACACCTGTAACCCAAATTAACTAAGCTCAAATTATTTAAACCATTATCGACACTATTTACATTATGCATATCGAAACCATTAACACTATAAACTATATATTGCAAATAAATCATGTAAAACTGGGCACAGATGAATCGGCAAAAACCGATTTATGATCAAAGGAACCAATAAGTGGGATGAAAAGGTGAGATTGAAATTGCAATGTTGAAAAAAGAACAAATGAAAAAATGAAGGAACTGAAATCGGAATTTCGAAATTGATCGCCCACCTGGAGATGTTAGCGTAGAGAAAGATGAGAGGCGAGTGATCCAAAGATTAGAGAGAATCAGAGAAAAGGATCCCTACCTTGCCCTTCTGAGACGGCAGATTTGCATACACTGGCTCGCCCGTCCTTGATTTGATCAATGTTGAGTTAATTTGACACTGCGCAAACCTGCTCTCTTTTTGTTATTTTTGCTTTTGATATCCTTTCGTGTATATGTACTTTTTTTTTATTTTTTATCTTTTATATAATATATATAGGAAAAGGCACGGGTCGGTTCGAATTGGAACCAAATCGAAATTAAACCATATTGTAAAGAATCGGAATCAGACTGAAATTTTCGGCTGAAAGTTTTGAAGTAGAATCACTGTTAAAGTTCACTTAAATGTTAAAACTAGTCGTTGATCAGTCTAGTTCACTTACATTAATTGTTATAGAATATTTTTTATGAGAAAATATACTCTAATGGTAATTTGAATTAGGTTTATTTTGTGCTTAAATGCTTATATGTAAGTTTATAGTTTTTTTTTTCTGAAATCATTTAAGTCTATAGCTATATTCATATTTTACATTTATGTCAAATAATAAAATTCATTTTTTTAAACTGCGCATTTGATATATATGTATATATATATATATATATATATATATATAATATGTAGAAAAAATTCATCCATAGCTTTCATGTAGAAATCTGTAAGTGTTTGATCCATTTTGTAATTTTTTAAGAATTGAGTCTAGTATCATGGATCTAAGTTTGAATTGAAGTCTAATTAATATTGTTTTGGGGTAATTAATTGATTGATTAATTCTAATTAATTAATTAATTAATTGAAAGAAAGAGATAAAAGACGCGATAGAGTTGAGCAAGCACTCTTGAAGCGCTTATTCACGTGTAGAAAGGTGAGTCACCAAAGAAATCAGTGGAAACGTGCGTCAGTGGATCCTTTTTGGTAACTGCCAATGAAGCCTATAAATAGAGCAAGGGAACAAGGTAGAAAGCCCAACAAATCTAGCCAAAATTCTCCGATGAATTCAATCAAACTCTCCAACGAGTCAAGTAATTTAATTTCAAAACATTGTCTTTATTTTTCCTGCGCATTGTGTATTTACATTTCCTGTAATTACAATCTCTTTTTAATACAAGCAATCGAAGTTCCATTTACTTTTCAAGCGATCAACCTCTCTTTTACAATTTTCTTTGCCAATTTTATTTTAATCGCATAATCTGTGAAACGTATATCGTGGATTCAAACACATAGTCTAGAAGTCAGGTCGAGCACATTTTATTTTCAGTTGGTGTACTTCACACACCTAGCATGCTCGTATTCTCACAACTCAAGCTGCCAGCCAGTGGATCGTTGCTCTTTTTCCAAAAAAGAACCAACAATCTTTAGTGGCACGCACAGTGAGACCACTTTTGTGCATTCCATCTTTCACTTGAGTTTTAAGATAACACAATAACTCGAAAAACTCATTCTATTTTTGAAAAAGAAACTGTTGTCAGGTCTTCGAATTCTGAAGGGGGACTTATGGGAGCAGGCCTTGGAAGCCCTGAAAGAGGAGCATCTCCTCATGAGGAAAGAGAAATCAAGTCTCCTACTCAAAATCCCTCAAAAGTTGCACTTACATTTGACGATCTCAACAAACACTCAGGTAAAATAATTTTTGTTTCTGATGATGCCTCTGATTCTTTCGATGTGAAAGCAATGTTGAAAGAACAAAGGCAAATGATGACCTAATTGCTGCAAACCATGAATGTCTTCATGGAAAAAGTCACTGGAAAGAAGATTGATGTTGTGGACTCGCCCGTTAATGAATCTCCTACTAGCAAGTCTACTACTAAGGAGGGGAATGAATCTTCATTCAAGTATTTCAAAGAACTCAGGGGGCAATCACCTAGAAATCCCTTGAGGGGCACTGACAGTGGTCATGCTCTTGCTGAAGAGAGGTATCAACCACCACATCGAGGAGAGGAGCCAGTGCACCACCCATCAAAAGCACCACTCTAGACAGGCAGTTACACTGGCAAGCCTATAGTGACTCTTAACATTATTTTTGGGACTACTAGTCCTAGGACTAACTCAGGTGTTTATGAGGCTAAGGCTTCTTGTGCTCCTCAATCATTGATAGGCACAGGAGGAAGCCAAGGAACTAGGGGGTTGCCTTCAATGCAGCTCCCGAGAATACACACATTAGTGTCACTACAATTCCTCAAACAATAAGTAATCATATTTCTCAAATTCTCCAAAGTCACCATGGATGTTCTGAGGGATGTTGTGTAGGAGCTATATGGGCATGGCCTCAGACAGGTTGGCTGCTTAGAGTTTGTAAAGTTGTATAAAAAACAATCGACAGAGAGAACCCTTCCCTTATCCCAAGGGGTACAAAATTCCAAACTTTACATTTTCTCTGGAGAAGATGGACAATCCAGCGTGGAGCATATAGTTAGATTCACCATTCAATATGGAGAACTTGCTAATCTGGAGAATTTTACTAACTATAAGTTGCGACTATTTCCTAACTCCTTGATAGGTTCAACTTTCACCTAGTATTCAACGCTTCTGAGGAAATCAGTCAATTCATGGTATAAGATGGAGTGTCTCTTTCATAACTGGTTCTTTAGAGCTAAGCTACAGGTGCATGTGGCCGAGTTATCCAAGCTGACACAAAGAAGCGGAGAGATGGCTGACTCATTCATTATAAGGTTTGAGAAGCTAAGGAATAGGTGTAAGGTGTTCTTACCTGAACATGAGTTTACCAAGATGGCTCAGAGGGTCTTGGACTTCAAGCTAAGGAAGAAATTCCAAGGGATGGAGTTCAAAGATTTCTATGAGCTAGTGGCTAAGGAGTAGAGTATGAAGAGCTGTTGAAAGAAGAATCACAGAGGAAGAGAAACTCAACAGGAACTTATCATCAGGAGCTTCATTAGGAAATGACTATGGCTGACTTGGTGAACTCAGGTTCTTATGTCTATCCAAACTTAGGAGCCCTAGTAAATACAACATCCCAAAAGAAGAATTCTGGTTCAGAGACTCAATTTACCTTTAATGTGTCTAAGACTGAGGAGATCTTCAATTTCTTGCCAAAGGAAATTTTGTCTCTCCCACCTGGTCATAAGCTATTGATGAAAGAGGAGATGAAGGGAAAGCAATACTATAAGTACCATGATTCCTGGAACCATAATACTAATAATTTCTAGAGTTTTAGGAATGCTTTATAGGACTGCATTAATAGAGGAGTCCTGAGGCTCCCCTATAAAGAGCAGATGTTGATTGATGAGGATCCTTTTCCACCCATGGCGTCCATCAATGTTGTGGAAGTGGATCTAAGGAGTATCATTGACCAGTTGAAGAAGCTATAGGTTCATCAGAGGATCTCAAAAACACATAACAAACCGCAACATAAGTTTTCAAGGGGAGCTAATCCATCTGTTGGTCGCTTTCCTGCGAAGACAAAAATGATTAGATATGAACCAAAGTTCCAAAGAAAGCAGTCAAGATTTGTTGTTCCTCCTCCGGTTGAACCAAGCAAGAGGTGGATGGTGATGCGACATCCTATGTTCCTCAGCCTCTAACTCGAACTCAAAAGAGGAGGTTATAAAGGAAAAGAGTCTCAGAGAAGTTACAGAAGGCAGCTTTAGCCAGTTCCAACTGTGGAAATGAAAAAGATAAGTTTAGAGATAAAGCCACAAATGATGACGTAGAATCTCAAGGAAGTTCTATGGAGAGAGAAGTTTTAGAAGGTAACTTTCCATTTAAAGGTGTGCATTTACCTTTTGGTTGTGCAGTTTCAGGAATAATCTTACTTCTGAAGTTCTAGAAGTTCCCAAGGGAGACATGTGTACCTTAGGAGATATCAGCTTCTGATGAACCAAAGATATGTAGTGGAGTGACTACTCAGTGTTCCAAGCCTAAAGAACCAAAATGAGTAGTGCTTGAGAAGCCTACAAAAAGCATGATTCAACATATCAAGCCATTATATATAACAACACATATTAATGGAAAACCCATTTCAAGGGTTCTTGTAGACCATGGATCGGTGTTGAATATAATGTCATTCAAAACACTTTTAGCTATTGGAAGGACAGAGGAAGATCTTGTAGCTACCAACATTTCAATGACGACTTTTACTGGTGATGTGTAAAAAACCATAGGCATACTGCCATCAGAGATTACAGTTGGTAGTAAAACATCTCTATCAGCCTTCTTCATTATTAGATCCACTGTTGGTTATAATGTGTTACTGGGAAGGGATTGGATTCATGCCAATTGGTGTGTGTTGTCCTCTTTGCATCAATTCCTGATATTTTATAAAGGTAATGATGTGGAAGTTGTATGGGTAGATTATAAACCTTTTCAAGTGAACTCCAGTGCACTAGAAGCATAGTTGTATGATGCAAATTTGGTCCCATCCATTGTATCAGAAAAGGGTGAAATTGAAGGGAAGTAGTGGAAGTTGAAGAATATTTTTTTTTCTCTAGAGGAAGTTGGTACTCTGAATTAGACTGAGTTTCAAGTTACTGAAGCTTCAGAGGATCCTACCACATCTTCTAATAGCTCATCACTATAAAGATTTCTGAAGTCAATTCAACACTATCATTAGTCGGCGTGCCTTATAAAAGGCTAAGGAAGGAGCTTGATGTGATAGGGCTCCATGATTAAGAAACGATATACTAACGAGAAGGTGGCAGCAGCTGTAGCTGCCATCTCCAAAGCTTGTTTGTAGCAACTGTTTAACATGTTAGCTATAAAGGACTTATAAGAAGTTGATGGGGCTGAGATGATAGTTGAGGAGGAGCCAGTAGATGAGTTCAGGGAAGAAGTCCAGTCGTATGAGCTTACTCCTGTGCCACCAAAGCTAGATGATATTCTTATAGGAGTCTAGAATCCCTTAGAGGAAATCAACCTCGAGATACCTGAGGATCCCAAATTAATATATTTTAGTAGCTTGCTAAAACTTTAACTGAAATAAGGTCCTAGAGGAAATGCGTATTGACTATCAAGTAGCATAGGAGAGCAACAGAAAAGAAATGCCAGTAGTTGTTACCTCAATGAGTACTATCCCACCAGGTGGGAAATGAATGATCATCAGTAATGAAGGCAGTGGACCGATCCCATAGCCCTATAAAAAAAGGTCACCTGCAACAAGAAACACAACAATATAGGTAGGTGACATAACTAATCCAATGGCAATCATGAATAAATTAGACAAGTCTACTGGTCGTTTCTTTTATAAATGTGTAAAGGCTGATTCACGACTTCAAATATATTTATACAAATCTCAAAAAAAAAAAAAAAAAAAAAAAAAAGAAAGGAGAGTCAATTAGGGTTCATATCTTGAAACTGGTACTTGGGCTACTGGTGCTATGAAATAGCAAAGGAGTGTGTCTCATGGCCTTCCATCAAGCATGTACCTGAGAAGAAGAATGTAGATCACTCCGAAAAAAGAAGTAAATCTCAGGTAATGGATCCTCAATCTCAGTAATAACAAAAATATAAAATAGAAGAGGAGCCATCTGTAGGTGCAATATAAGGCAGGTGCAATAGAGAGTGTACCTATGGAGAAGAGATAATTGGAACATCTGAATTTTAGTTAGTAAAGAAGAGACTGCCGATGTATGAACTAAGGAAGTTGTCTCAATTTAGAATACATATCTAGAAACAATTAATAAAGAGGATGATAAACCAATCACAAATGTCCTTGGAGAGAACCTGATAGAAAGGAATAGTGTAAAGTTTTCTATAGGAACTTACTTGAGGAGCTGGTGCATTAGCGAAGGCACCACCCAAGGAGTTAGTAAATGAAGTAGTGGACCCTATCACTAAAAAATTAAAGGTACACAATTTCTAGTCTAGATCAAAGGAACTAGTTATTTCCATTAGTCAAAGTAGGAGAATGTTCTCACTAGTGCCAAAATATAGAAAAATGGTTGCCAGTGGAATTGCTATTGAAAATTTGGTGCCTCTAGAAAAATTTTTTGTTGGTTCCATGGCTTTGATTCCCTAAAACTTAATCAGAGACAGAATACAAGAAGCAAACCTTTAATTCCCATCTCATAAATTCACTGCCATCAAAGAAAAACAAGACTCACTTTTCTATTTTATATAAAAAGAATAATATATTTTATTTCAAAGTATATATATATATTGGTTATTATAAATATTATTAAAAAAATAAAAGAAAAAAGAAAAGAAAAACAAATTGAGAAAGGAGAAGTGTAGTGCAATGGTGGCCATCTTATGATCACATAATTTACAAAAACAAAAAAAGCAAGAAAAGAAAGAAGAAGAAGAATGAACCTACGTACTAAGACCATGTTTGATATGATAGAATTAACCATGTAACGGAATGAGGATTACATTATATGACTGATTACATTGTTTGGTTAGACTTTTTCTAGAAAATGTAATGTAATCTTCAGTATTTAAGTAATCTTCATTACTTAATTTGATGTAGTATTCATTACATAAAAAAACACATGTATTGCTCATTACATCAGGCACATGTGATATTAATTATATCAAGTTATTCCAATAAAAAATTTACTATTCAAGGCTATTTAATATTACCACCTCACCACCACAACTACCACCACCACCACTACCGCTCCACCACTATCATCACCACTGATACACCACTACCATTACCACTGCTCCACTGTAACACCCGCCGCCTAATCCCGAAGAACCAGACGATGGATGCCACAATCGGTGCCGGAGCATCGTCTTATGTCACTTATTAAAGCTAGATCACAAATTAAGAGTGGTTAAATTTCCATAAGGAGGCAAGTAATTTACATTTTGTTTTGTGTTTGTTTTTTTTTCCTTATATATAGAAATAATGTTAAAGAAATTCCTACGAAAATTTCGCAAGAGTTCCCATTAAAAATTAACTTGCCACACAAAGGAAATATACACACTTCCAATTTTCTCCAAACCCCCAAAACTCCAGTTCAACACAACATGCCACAAGCACTTCTAAATATCCGTCAACATACACTAAATATTCAAAACACATTCTTTTCAAAGAATCTATAATCATCATACACCAAAAATATAATAAGATGTTATTTCCTTAAATAATTATAACTCTTAATACATTATAAACTTTTTACATCCAGCCTTCACAACACAATATTTAT
>CANUEP010219128.1:0-33110 GCA_947857235.1 Jatropha podagrica
ACAAATTTATCAAAAATCATTCAAAACCTCAAAATTTACAACTTAAAGAAAATGAAAGAGAAATTGAAATAGTAAAGTACTAACCTCTCAAACAAGCTTAAAAAACAAGCTTAAAGAAGCTTAAAATCTCTATTTTTGGACCTTCTCCTTACCTTTGCTAGAGGGTTCTCCAACCTCTTCGAAGTAGGAGAAAAAGACATTAAACCCAAAATTACTCATAAGAAAATGAAAGAGTATGATTTAATGCATAGATTCCATGGTTAATCCTAAAATTACACTTAATAAATCACAAAATCCAAAAGTTACGTCGTACCTCTATAGAGATTTGTAGAATATTATCTTTCCTAGTTTAGGTTTGTTTCCTATCTAGATTATTACCATGTTAGAATCATTCTTTGTGTATATATAGAATAGAATTGTATACAGATAGTGAGAATGACAACAATAAACTACTTTCCTTAAAAAATTTTCATGGTATCAGAGGCCAGCTGCGTTTTTTCGGCCTAGGGTTTTTCGGCAACAAGACTGAGTTGCAAGCGTCGCTGCTAGGGGAGGTAGTTGAACGTCACCGCCCACCTCAAAAGGAGGAACAACCATCGATCGGCTGTCCCCACTCGACCTCAACGCCGTCCGGTTACGCGCATGTGTTCACGAGTCATTAAAAGGTTCTAGCCTTTCCTCACGTACCGGCGCGTACGACAGTTTTTCGGTGACCTCTGCCACAAAGCTTGCTCCGGTGGCTTCGTTTTGGTGCTGCGATTCTGACCCACTAGACACTCAGTCAAGTTTTGGATTTTTTATGGTAGTTTCTTTGTATATCACACTACTGCTGTGTTTGCATTTTTTTGGTTCTGCAATTCCCTTTGAATCGGCTATTGAATTGTTTAGATTAACAGTAATGGGTGACGAAAAAAAGGTAGACGTGATTTTTCAGTTGTATATCACACTACTGTTGTGTCTGCATTTTTTTTTTTTGTTCTGCAATTCCCTTTGAATCAGCTATTGAATTGTTTAGATTTACAGTAATGGGTGATGAAAAAAAGGTAGACGTGATTTTTCACTTGGAGAATCGTTCACTTCATATTAGCCCAGTCAAATTAGATGGCACGAATTACTTAGCGTGGTCTCGTTCTTGTTTGCTATTTATTGAGGCTAGAGGTTTGTAGGGATATCTTGATGGTGGAGCGCGAAAACCAGTTTCTACAGATCTAGGTTATAATAAGTGGAAATCAGAAAAATCCCTTATTATGTATTGGCTAATAAATTCTATGCAGCCTTCCATTTTACGGGGATATTTATTGCTTGATACAGCTAAGAAAATATGGGATGTTGCCTCACAGACTTATTCACAAGCTGGAAACTATGCTCAAAGGTATGAACTACGACAAAAAGTCCATGAAACCAAGCAGGGGGATCTGACTATCGCCCAATATTTCGCTAAACTTAGTGGGTTATGGCGGGAACTGGACTATTATAAAGAATTTCAAGCAAAATGTGCTGATGATGCGACTCAGGTTCAGAAGTTGATCGAGGTAGAACGAGTGTATGATTTTTTGGCTAGCCTAAATAATGAGTATGATCAGATTCAAGTCCAGGTTCTTGGACGGGATCCTTTTCCATCCTCGCGATAGACATACTCATTTGTACAATAAGAGGAAACTGGGAGGAGTGCTATAGTTTATAAATCTACATTGGATAAAGCAGGATTGATTGCAAATTCAGCAAAAGAACAAATACAAGTTGCAAAGGGAGGTTCTTCGGATAGAGATCATTTGTTTTGTGACTATTGTGGGAAGAATTGACACACTAAGGACTTCTGCTGGAAGTTAAATGGACGCCTAACTAGAGGGCGCGGAGGGAAGCGAGTCAGTTCATCTAGACCACAACCACACGTATCCAATAGTGGAGCTTTGTCTGAGGAACCATCCACTGCTAGTAGCTTTTTTGATAGGGAAATTCAGTCCTTGAAATGATTGTTGTCACAGCTTGAATCTTCCTCATCTGCTGCAGCTTCTAATTTTGATAATTCAGGTAATGCTTTTCTTACTTGTCTTGCAAAAATTGCAAAACCCTCTTAGGTGATAGATTCAGGAGCAAATAAACATACAATAGGCCCTATAAACCATTTTCTCACATATTCTAAGTATCAAGACACCGAAAAGATTCGTATTGTGGATGGCTCTTTTGTACCAATTTCTAGCACAGGTTCTATTAACTGTACTTCTAATATTAAACTTTCTCCTATTCTCCACGTTCCTCGATTTCCCATTAACCTATTATCTGTTAGCTTAATCATGGAAGCGCTTAATTGCAAAGTAATCTTTTACCCTACTCATTATGTTTTTTAGGAACTGAACACGGAGAGAACGATTGGCAGTGGTAGCTTGCGCAATGGACTGTATCTGTTGGATGACGTTTGTCGGTTTTCAAATCCAGATACCAGTCAAGCCTTGTTAGGAACTTCTAGAAATCCTTCTCATGAAGTTGTTCAATGGCATAGGAGATTAGGCCATCCCTCTTTTTACATTTTAGGACGTTTGTTTCCCGCTTTAGTTACTAAGTGTGATTTGGATTATTTAGTATGTGATGCTTGTGAGCTTGCCAAACACACTAGGCATTCTTATCCTCCACTTAATAATAAAGGTTTGGTTCCTTTTGCTACTATTCACTCTAATGTATGGGGTCCTACTAAAACTGTTTCTCTTTCTAGATATAGATGGTTTGTGACCTTTATTGATTGTTGCACTAGATTGACTTAGGTTTATTTGATGAAAACAAAAAATGAAATTTTTTCATATTTTCAGAACTTTCATAAAATGATTTGCATCCAGTTTGATGCGCATGTTAAAATTCTAAGAACTGATAATGGTACTGAATACATGAATACAGTTTTTCGTACCTATTTAGATTCTAATGGTATCATACATTAAACTAGTTGTGTCAATACTAGTGCTTAAAATGGAGTAGCTGAAAGGAAAAATAGACATTTATTAGAAGTAGCTAGGTCACTTATGCTCACTGTGAATCTTTTCAAACCATATTGGGGGATGTTATTTTAACTGCTGCTTACCTTATCAATCGTATGCCTCTTCATACTTTGAATTTTAAAACTCTATTAGAGGTTCTTCAAGAAAAAAATTCTTATATTGTGCCTCCTAAAGTCTTTGGTTGTGTTTGTTTTGTTCATTAGAATGGTCTAAGCAAATTAGATCCTAGAGCCTTGAAGTGTGTGTTTGTTGATTACTCTACTACTAAAAAAGGATACAAGTGTTATTACCTCCCCTTAGGAAATATTTTATGAGTATGGATGTTACCTTTAGAGAGTTTGAGCCTTAATTTTTTGTCCAGTCACCTCTTCAGGGGGAGAAATATCAGAAGGAAGAGGTGATAGATGACATTCCTTTCCAGGGGGAGATTCCAATAGAGATAAACAGTAAGAAAGACCAACCACCCAAATCTCTAGAGAGATTGGATAGACCTGATTTGAAAACTTACACTTGGCGGACTAATACAGATGCGACCGTTGAGCATGACACCTCTGATCAACCGTCCTCTCCAATTTCAGTCTTTGAAAATATAGAAGCACAAGAACTTAGTGAGTCTTCTTTAATCCATGTTGATTCTGTTTCTAATATTGATTTTAGCCCTTCTTACAATGACCTTGATATTCCTATCGCTCTTAGAAAAGGAGTTAGAACATGCACCAAACATCCTATCTCCCATTTTATCTTCTATAATGCTATGTCTCCTTCTTATAAAGCCTTTGTTTTGTCTGTTTCTATACCGCAGGATTGGCGATAGGCATTACAGGACTCAAAATGGAAGGTTGCAATGATTGAGGAGATAAGAGCTTTGGCAAAAAATGATACATGGGATCTTGTAATTTCACCATCAGGGAAGAAACCAGTTGGATGTAAATGGGTGTTCACGGTTAAACATAGGGCAGATGGTTCAATTAAGAGGTACAGGCTAGATTGGTTGCTAGAGGATTCAATCAGACCTATGGAGTTGATTACCAGGAAACATTTGCCCCCGTAGCCAAGATGAACACTATCATAATCTTATTATCTTGTATAGCCAACCTTGACTGGGAGATACATCAATTTGATATTAAAAACGCCTTTCTACATGGAGATTTGAGAGAAGAGGTGCATATGGAGATCCCTCCAGGATTTATTGATGACAAGACTATAGGAAAAGTGTGCAAGTTGAAGAAGTCATTATATGGGCTGAAACAGTCACCAAGAGCATGGTTTAAAAGGTTTAATGGAGCCATGCTTTCTTTTGGGTACAGTCAGAGTGATGCTGATCATACCTTGTTCATTAAACATCATGCAGATAAGATCACTTTACTTATTATTTATGTTGATGATATAGTGGTGACAGGGAATAATAAAGAAGAAATGACTCATTTGAGAAATTTGTTAGCCAAGGAGTTTGAGATTAAGGATTTGGGAAAGTTGAGATACTTTTTTGGAATTGAAGTTGCTAGATCTAAAAAAAGAATTTTCATCTCTCAAAAAAAGTATATTCTTGATCTTCTTAAAGAAACTGATATGTTGGGATGTAAGCTTGCAGAATCACCTATTGAAGCTAATCACAAGCTTCAAGCTGGAGTGGTAAGTCCAGTTGATGTAGACAGATATCAGAGATTGGTTGGAAGACTAATTTATCTTTCCCATAGTAGACCAAATATTGCTTATGCTGTTAGTTTAGTGAGTCAGTATATGCATGATCCTCGAGAATCTCACTTAGAAGCCGTGCATCGAATTTTGAGATATTTGAAATCAGCTCAAGGTAGAGGGTTGTTATTCTCCAAACATGGTCCTTTGAATATAGAAGGCTATACGAATGCAGATTGGGCTGGTTCCCTTGATGATAGGAGATCGACCTCAGGTTATTGTGTTTTTCTTAGTGGAAACTTGTTCACTTAGAGAATCAAGAAATAGACTGTGGTTAAGAACTCCAAATTCAACCTTCTACTAATTAATTACTATGGTTTAATCAAGATTATATGATTTAATTAGGTTATTTGTGGTGGAAAAAAGAAAGAAAATGGAGAAGAAGGAGAGCTTGAAGTTGGCATGGAAGATGGAGATGGAAGGAGAGAGAAGGTGTTGATGGGTTAAATAGTAAAGTCAAACTTTGCTTCCTTGGTTTATGCTAAATCAATGGCCATGATCAAGTCTTAGGTAATCTCATCCAATGGCTCCAAATATTTTTCAAATAATTCATTTTCAAATATTATTTAACTCCTTAAAAATAATTCACCATTTATTCCTCATTATATCACAACAAAAATAATTTTCCCTAGTTGTCGCAATTCTTCAAAAGTATTCATGAAATATTTTCTATCCACCTACATCATGCAAACATGTTCCAAAAATATTAATTATAATATTAGATACATGTGGTGATTTTTTCGGACAAAAATAATACCAAGTCCCGGACTGATGGAACTACTCATAGACCGGTAAGCATTATTATCGACATCGAAAAAGACTCTGAAAAATGGACCGTTAACTATCCTATCAAAAACTTAAAAAATTTACAAAATAATAATAGTTCAAACTTCATCATACTACTTCTCTGTCCTCACATGAACAAGCAGAGGTGTAGTGATTTTTGATTTGTTCTTTTGCATGTTTTAAGAAGCATTAAATATCATTCATAATAGAAACAAGAAAGCTAAAAAACTAACCTCAAATCCAAGAAGGTGATCAACAACTAGCTGACTGCGTTGAATGAGGAGGAAAGAGAAAACACAAGAAGAGAGAAGCTAGGGTTTTAGTTAGGGGTATTTTTATATATGAGCCCAAAATTACTTATTTATCCTTTAATAAACGGGTCTCTCACCTAACTCGGGTGTCAACCCGTGACATAATATGTTTATATTAGTGTCATCAATGGATGGCCCGTTTATGACATGAATCCGTTTAATTTCAATCCTAACTTGTTTATTTTGCATGTTAGGTGAATTGTATTCGCGTGTCATGATTCATTTTGACACCTCTAGGTACATACATCCAGTTTCTTTGGAACCTACAATGTTAGAAGTTTTCTGCATCGAAAACCTCTAAAGGGTATTTGGTTCACCAAAAAAATATGCTTAGAATCAAAATCAGGACCAAATAGGAAATGACCTACCCTGATGAGATCACTATTCCTATAGAGATTAAGTGAAACTATTGAGTATTACTATGTAAATAATATATTTATTAATTCTAATCTTGCGCTAAAAAGACCAAAGTAACCTATTTTGCTAGAAAAAAATTAATTAGATTAATCAATTGGGTTAATTAGATTAATCCTAATTTGGGTCCTATGGTGGAAGTTCTAAAAATGTGATTGAACCCAAGCGTAACTAACCCAGACCTAGTTCCAGCGCTGGTGGAGCCACTGGGCCACCATGTACCATGGGCCTGACCGCCTGAGTCGCTGCATTGACAGGTATGACCTGCAGCAAAATCTCCTAAGAGACAAACGTGCCTCAGATTCCTTATTCTTGTTTTCAGCCGAAAGTAGACAAACGTATAGTGAAGAATTTGACGGGTTACCGGTTCTCTCGGTAACCCACAATAGATTTTTCACACGTCCACTCGCAGTCGTTCCGCTCCTCTATTGCACGGTCTAATCAGATACAGGATACTGCTTTGACATTGTGGGACCATACGGTATTATTTGGCCCGTGACATGGCGCGTGGATATAACGCGATGTATTGGCGTACTCAGTAAATTCAGTTTTGGGCTCATCGTTCAGGGGGAATGTAGTAGATACAGATTTTAAACAAAGTGAACAGGAACTTACTTCCCTGAACATCGTCTGGTTTGAGTACTTCACTTCTAGAGACTTGGCTTAGATTACATTGTAAAGTGACCAATAAACTTACGACAAATCAGCATATGGTTCAATTATTTTAAGTAATTCCATAAATGCTTTTAGGTTTCCATTCTATTAATGTTGCACTATTTTCGTTAATTAAATTTTGTAATTCTCAAAAGAAATTTGAGCACAATATTTAAATATATATTCTAATTTTTGTCATGTTTTATCATATCAGTATTTTTTAGTTTTCAATATCCAAATTTTAATGTGCCAACAAAACAAAAAAAATAATTATTTAAATCTTCTAAAAAAATTAATTATTCAAAAAATATATTTTCTTAAACTTGATAAAAAGATTCCTATCAATAAAATTTATTGGAATAATTAGCGAACTTTTAGGTATTGATTTTTCTTTTTTAAAGTTGAACAGAGATTGAATTTTAAATTTCAACCCAATTCATGGTTTATAAATTATAGGATTATTTAAATTCTATTTCAGGATATTAGTTATTTCATTTTTCTCCAATTCTGAAATCAACGAGCTTTAACCGCTCAACAAAGACGTGGCAGATTTTAATACGATATTACCAGACTTTGATTAGAACTGATCGTAGAGAACAGCACCCTCATTTCACCACTCCCCCTCCTTCACTAATCTGTCCTCTCTCTCTCTCTCTAGCCAGAAGTAGGTGAAAAGCAAAGACTCCCTCTTTATCTCTCTCGCAGATTACAGATTACCATATTACTACACAACCACTACTGTTGCCCTCTACCTAATCCGATACCTAAAGCCACATTCAACAATAAAATAAAATTTCCATAAACGAATAAAGAAGCTACCTAAGCGAGAAAGTGAAAGAAAATGAGAGAAAATTGAACGGAAAGTGAGAGAAAATAAGAACAAATTCAGTTATTACTCATTTATTAGCCAATTTATGAAGATGCTGTGGTAGCTCTGCTTTGCTTCTTCTTTCTTCTATTTTACTGGTTTGTTATCAAATCAAAAACCCTAAATACATTTCACCCGCTTTCTAGATCTTGAACCGATTGTTAAGTCTTGAGTTACCTTTCCGATCTAGTAAATCGCCGTCGATGTGAAACTCGGCTCCGGGGAGTTGAGCTAATGGAGGACTCTGGCGATTCAGTTTGTTGAAATGTTAAGCATATTGAATTATTGTAGTAGTATTTTGGTTGAGCTAAGTTCCAATGTCGGCTTCTTTAGCGGCTTTCGAGCGGCCGAGAGCCGGAGCTTCGAATACGGTACGCCTTTTCTTCTGGTTAATAGGAATGTGAGAAGATTTTTGGATCTTATGTTGTGTTCGCGTGTTCTAGGATGTGGGAAGTAACTTAAACGGTTTACCGGTTATTTCGAGGATAGTATAATATTTGACTTATTTCCTTTGTGCATTTCCTTCGTTGGATACGATTGGATAACTGAGATTGAAGTACATTTCCTTGTTTACTTTTCTGTTTGGATGCTGCGAATCATGGAGAATTGGGAATTGGAATTAATTTATGGAGTTTCATTGTCTGGAAAATGACATTCTCTGTTTATACGAGAGTCCCCTTTTTTTGAAGGTGTACTGTCAAATTTTGAAATTGAATTCAGGATTTCTAATTAATTTCAATTCGATTATTTTCACAGGCTATAAAAGATTCTGGTTAATGGAAAGTTGTTTACTTGTTATTGACAAAGTCAAATAAATGCCTGTAAGAAACATAAGATATGATACTGGGTTAAATGTAATGCAGTGCTATTTTTATGAATTTCATTGTTGAATCTAAATTGCTTTTCAAACCATCTACAGGGAAGAAGATGTGGTAAATTTCTTTTTGATTTTGATGTGTTAAAATCATTGTTTAATTTGGCATCACTATCAGTGGTAAAGTTCATCTGTGAATCTAACAAAATGTGATCCCATGTCTTTAATATTACCTTTCTTGAAATATCTTTACGTGGCATAAAATTGTAATGTCCAATTCTCACAATTTTTCAAACAATCTTCAAAAATTGTAACAAATGGAAGGAAACTTTTACCTGCCTGTACTTGAAATTGTAACAAATGGAGTTAAAAAGGCTGATAAAGATTCTGAAATATTAGATGCTGCATGAAAACTCTGATTCTGTTGCATTAATATTAATGTATCAGATTCTGAAAGCTGCACTCCTAGTCATGGATTTTTAATACATTGTGAACAAAAAGGACGGTGCTGAACCTTGCCAAGATTTTCTTTGTTCATTTTAAACTAGGTATAAATCCATGCAATTGAAGGGATTGATGCGAGTGAAATTGTTCTAGAGAAAGTGTTTCCTGTAACATGAACATGAAATGAAAATGAAAGCTAAAGTGCATAATGTAACGTACAGAAAAGGAATAATTTTTTATAGTTAATTAGATTCTATACTTCATTATCCTGAGAGAGAGAAGAGAAAAAAAAGATAAAACTCCCTAAGTAAGTTCCATGCTTAAGGTAAGTTCAAGAGGGACTGCTACTTTTGTTAATAAAATTAACTGATGACCAATGAGCTTGGGTCAAGGGTTGTGGCCTGTGAGATTGTGGGTTCAAACCCTAATAACAGCCAATTTAAAGTTAGATGCTGGGTTCTATGCCTATTTGTTTAATGAAATTAGAAAGTAATATACAAACAACACCATAATTTTGTATGTTTCCTTAAAGTTTACCTTTTGAAATTTGGCGTATAATCATCTAACATGAATTGACTTTGACAGGTTTTCAAGAGTGGTCCTCTTTTCATTTCGTCAAAAGGTCGGTAATGTATTTTTCACTATTTTCCAATTTCATTCTTGTCCTCCTTGCTTTGGTTTCTTGAGGATTTTAAAGATTATATATGTTTTTTTGATGAGTACTTCATGCTTTAATTTTGAGATTATTTTGTAAATTATTTGTGTCTCAAGGCATTATCTGAATAAAAATGATCGTCTGCAATAAAGCATGTATATTGATATATGCTTAAATATGAATCCCGATGCCAGTCCTTGAGGTAAGGTTATTGATTTACAAAATGATGCACAAAACTTTTGAATGGTTTCTGTGCTTAGTTCTGTTGAACTTGTCAACTAGTCTTTTAACAATTTCTTGAGTCCATTTGGTCTTTTGAGATTATGGGATCATACCAAGATTAATTTCAATAGCTATTTGTGCTCAGTGCTGTTGATTTCCTAATTACTGCTGTTATTTATGGATGTTTGTTGGCTATGTCATGGCTCTCTAATGGACAAGTTCTATGGGAGTTATTTACTTGTAGTGGCATTATACTGTGTAGTTTTGGTAACTCTTGTCGTTAGAGAGACCATTCGTTATGTAAGTATTTTGAGTGGAAATTGCATTAGGAGGCTTTATTTCTAATATTTAGTCATTCTGAATTGTGGCATCTCTTTTGGAACCTTAAATATGCTTGGTGCTTGTGTTTGAATTTCAGTAATTGCTGAGAAATTGGAATATTAAACAAATTAATTTTAAGAGGAATACTTATAGCCTTTTTGTAACAACAACAACAACAACCAAGCCTTAGTTCCAAACTAGTGGAACCTGTTTGTAATAAATGAACTAGAAATGGAGAATTCCTTCATAAAGAAATTCTCACCTGTTTAGAATGAGCCTAGTATTGAATGTTCTTGTCCTTACTACAATATCCTTAATGTAAAACTTGGAAAACAATAGTATGACAAAAAAAAAAAATTTCAAATATATCTAATCTATTATCAAATTTATTTTTTAAAAATATTTAAAAAATTTAGTTGAGAGAGTAGAGAAAAATTTTGTGGAATTCTAAGTAATTTCTGCAAAATTTTGTGGAATTCATTTGTTCCAAATGGGTTGCCGGTATAATATTTTGTTATTCCTGTTTTCCATGATAATGTGCATGAATAGAATGTGTAATTTTGTTGATTGAGATGAAAGCAATAATTTCTTGAACGACAATAGCGAATTCAAGAATATTGGAACATGATTTTGCTAGAGCATGTGGATGTTCTCTTGCTGATTAATTGGTGCCAAGTTGTTTATATTACCTTAATGGTTTTGAAAGATAAAACTGTTAGTTTATGTACTTCTAAAATTGTAAGATAGGGACATGCTTTTCCAACTAACAGTTGGTTGCTAATGCTCTGTCCTGACCTCCAATACTATCTTTCTCTATTTACTACTTGAGTGAGTAGATTGTTGTATCTAGCAAATTGAGTTTCATTTCAGCCCCAGCGATTCAATATTGCCTGCATATGTGTGATCATATTAACTTGTTAGATCTTATGTGGAGCTTAGAGAATTAAGGACTGATTACATGTATATGTGCTTCAGGAAAATTTTGGAGTTCAGTTCTGTATAAAAGATGAACTCAGAATCCATTAGTTTCGTAGCTAGCAATAAACCGGCAGAGAATTTAGGTTTTGGAGCCCTTTTAGAAACAAAGAGGCAGGGGGCAAGGGCTTGTATTATCTCAGTATCTTGAAGCTTAATTCTGGGAGTGAAGCTATATGGTGTTAAATTAACTACTTTATGGCCATTCTGCATCCGCTCATGTATAGTGTATATCTTTCTTTTCTTACCAAAGAGTTCTAAAGAAAAATGTGCATTCACTAAAATCGGAACTAACTTGGGGATGGATCTTGGCATAAAATATTATCTTTCCCACACCCATTCCTTCGTAGTTTTTGGAAGGATGAGATACTTAAGTAATTATCTATTGCACCCAGAGCTCTAATAAATAATGGTGTATTATTTGTAAATATCAAGTTGTACCAATAGCATCAATTCAATTCCATCATATTGCCTTAAAGCTTGCAATATATATATATATATATATATATGTGAGTGTGTGTGTATTGCCACTCAATTATATTATTGTTGAATATCTGCAGGATTAGGCTGGAAATCGTGGAAGAAACGGTGGTTTATCTTGACTCGCACTTCCTTGGTGTTCTTTAAAAATGATCCTGTTAGTACTTTATTTATTTTATGTTACTTCTGTCCAATTTTTATTTATTACTTTTTCTTTGTTTTGTGTTGTCTATGCTTTTTTAATTTGCAACCTCTAAAAGATAGATATTAACTATTAAGGAATCTGAATAAGACAGTTGTGAATTGAACTCTGAAATTGCCATGTAACAGAACTTATTGCTCTGATTTGTTTATGCAATTGTCTTTATGAGTACCTGTGTTTTCTTTTTTCCAAGTGGAATCATTTAGTCTTAGCTTGTTATGTGGAAATATTCTCTGAAGACATCTTTTGAATTCTAGTCTTGGAAGGAAAATGGGTTACCAGAAGACAGTTTTCTCTTTAAATGAAAAACTAAGCCGTTAAATGAGATGAAGTGATTGTTTTTCACTTTGAAAACGGCAAATCCCATAGATTGCGTAAAAACTGCCGTTTTCAAGAAAAATAAGCCAATTTTTCTTGAAAATGGCAGTTTTTACGCAATCTATGGGATTTTCTGTTTTAAAGTGAAAAACAATCACTTCATCTCATTTATCACAGTATCTTGCTATTAACATTTTTTATGATTATTCATTTGTTGTTCTGGATCATTATGAATTAATTGAAATGAAATTTGTGTTTGATTGGTATGCAGAGTGCTCTGCCACAAAGAGGCGGTGAAGTAAACTTAACTTTGGGGGGCATTGACTTGAATAATTCGGGGAGGTACGTTTACTGAACAGATCCTCATTGGAGGTGATTTCTTACAAATATAGCTAATGGTTTTTACTCTTGTGCAGTGTTGTTGTCAGAGAGGATAAGAAGTTATTAACTGTCTTGTTTCCTGATGGACGCGATGGGCGAGCATTCACCCTCAAGGTGCTTCTTTTTCTGCTCTTCCTGATATTGATTTCTGTTTTTAGTACTACATTGTGTTTTCCTTTTTTCTGTTCAGATGTCAGGCATGTGGCATCTTGCATTCTCTCGTCATATTTTATGAACCATTGTTCAATATGTAAGTTCTTTTTTGGTTTTCCTTCTCTAATTTCAGGCTGAGACGTCCGAAGATTTGTATGAATGGAAGACAGCCCTAGAACATGCCCTTGCGCAAGCACCAAGTGCTGCCCTTGTTATGGGGCATAATGGAATTTTTCAGAGTGATACAAATGAGGCAATTGAGGGATCTTTCCATCAATGTTTGTACTTCACTGCTTCTCCACTTAGTCAAATGCCATTTTTTCTGCTAGTTTTTCTAGATTTGCTGACTCTTTATTCTGTATATTTTGATTAGGGAGGGATAAACGTCCTGTTAAATCATTGGTTGTTGGAAGGCCAATTTTGCTTGCCCTTGAAGATATTGATGGAGGACCATCATTCCTTGAGAAAGCTCTTAGATTTCTTGAGAAATTTGGTGAGTTATTTATGGTTCTAAATTGTGTGGAAGTTGATGTTTTAAGTTTCTCATAGCGGAAACTGGAGCATTTCTGGTATACCACTCTTCAAGATTCTAGTGGTCATCCCAAAAAGGAAAAAAGGAAACAAGACATATTAAGAATTTCAATATTTTAGATATTTTTGTTTTATTGTATGTAAATGTAACATAGACTATGCAGACTTTTCGTCAAATGTCCAACTGTTTGGTTATGATAATAATCTGAGAGGGATACCTGTTGGATTGTATGCTCATTGTGGGAAGGAAAATTAATCATCTTGTTAAGAGCTGCATTTTTACATGATCATTGGGTAGGCACGGAATTCTTTTGGAGATTCTAATTAGACCATATTATACGAGAAGAATTATCTATTGTGAAATTAACTTCCTTTTGGGATTAAGATAAGGGTTGCAGACTCAATATTGGAGCAAACTAGTTAATCTGTATAAATTAAGTGAGACTTCCAATTTCCCCGCAAGTTGAAGAGCTTACTTTCATGGTTATATATTTTCACTTTTATTTTTGGGAGGTTATCTTGAATAATTCTATTGTCACACTGTATTGATAGTTCTATTACTGCACTAGGGATAACTCTCCATAGGACAAAATAAAATCAAAGAAGTAATGCAATTACAACTATTTTACAAATGTCATTACTTTGTTTACAAAAATCTATTGTTGATGATACCGATATTTTGCAGGTAATGCCTGTTATTACATACTTCAGCACCATTGTTGATGATACCACCATTATGACCCCCTATAACCAAAGTATCACTACCATCAAAGCTTTGTAACTGCCATATAGTTGATACTACTAATATTACTAACCCCATTGCTGCTGCCATACTTTGATCATCATCATTCCTATGCTTCCGCTAAATAACTACATATGGGAATTGAAATCTGATTGCATTAGTACTTTATTTTTGTAACCAAATATAGATTTTCAATGGAATGGTCATTATATTTATCATTCTATTCCTTAGTTTATCACATTGTCAATAATGTTCCATTCCATTATCTCCTGCCAAATGTATCTTAACCTGTGACATTCATGTAACACGATATCATTGGTTCATATGTCAAACAAGAACCTTCTTGCTGTAAAGTGCATGCAAAATGCTAATGGGTGTGATTCATACTGCTTGCATAACCTTGTAACAGTGTGGTAGTTTAATTGGTCAGAGCCTATCAAGTTGAAAACCGTGGAATTGAGCCCTGTCAGTGTTGGATTTTGGATTGGAGAATGGTGGTCGAATATTGCTCCTACCTACATTTTTTTACATGCCTGTTATTGATACTCATTGTGAGATACCTTTACTGCAGGAACTAAAGTTGAAGGAATTTTGCGACAGTCTGCTGATGTTGAGGAGGTTGAGCGCAGAGTTCAAGAATATGAACAAGGTATCTTTTCTATTCAATGATTCCCTTAAATATGGATAATGACTCAACTTTGCTGCCTAAATGGATATTTCCTCGATCATTATGTTTTTGTTATGCTACATTTAAGCACTTTCATTCCATATATTTCAACCAAGGTTTCCTGTACTAATTTTCTTCTTGATCGTTACCAGGAAAGTCTGAATTTGAACCAGATGAAGATGCTCATGTTGTTGGTGATTGTGTTAAGGTACGCTACATGGTGTTGTTTGTGACTTTCTGATGAATCAACCTGGTTCTGTACTCACCCCCAAATTTTCTGATCTTTAGCATGTCCTAAGGGAGCTGCCCTCCTCTCCAGTTCCAGCATCCTGCTGCACTGCATTGCTGGAGGCTTATAGTAAGTTAAACTTCCCATCTTCCTCACTCTTTTATAAATTTGTATTATATGTAGGTCAGGTCATTGATAAATAAGTTTGTTAAACCCATTAAAAAGGTTACTCAAATGTTCATAGTTTTGCTACTAAGATCGTAGAGTCTAGTTGCTTTCTATCTCAACTTCTTGATTTATTCCTAATAGTTACCATTTAACTTATCGAAACAGACTAGTGGATATCTGATTGAAGTCCACTGTGGCAGGAAAATTGGTAAAAGAATGAATACTAACATTTATTATTTGCTGATATGAGAAAAATAGAAAAGGAGATGGGAAAATAATTATTTCACTATCTATGCATTTTTTTGGTCTGGGTCGGCGTGCTCAGTGAGTAACCACTCACATACAGTGGCTTGTTTGGTATATCCATTTAACATCATTCACTTTGTACATGGTAGGACCAGATTGAGCGATTAAGGGAGTCAATAGAACACAATATCACTTGGATGGTTCACTGTTAAAAAACACAGTTCAGGGTGCTTCTTAGCTCTTAATGATTTCTGCTGTTAAATTTTGATTTGTGATGGAGATTTATAATTTTAATTCCATTTATGTTAATATTTTGAATGGTATAGGGTTTCCATCTTATTTAACCGAATTTTATTTGATCAGATCTAATTATTAAAAAAAAAATTGTATCTTTTAATTGATTTATTTACACCTTCTATATTATAAATTAGGCTATGGGTTCTAGTTTTTTCGTTGCTTATAAGAATTCAGAAAAAAAGATTTTTGATCTTAGTTTTGCATTGTAGTATATTCATGTGATAATTATGATATTTTGGCATGTATGATAAGTATGAGTTGGCAAATATTATATAATTTTTGTGCATGATCTGCCATAGACTTTAACAAAGTATTTCTGTATAAAGTTTGTGATGTATTTTTCAAATACAAATTTTCACATGCTAAAAATTACTGAGAAAAGCATGTGACTTGAAATCATTGTGAATAACATTCAATCAGCGATTAAGATAACTTTTAAAATGGGAATAATACAGGCTTGATAAGAAGCACTGTATCTGTTCTCAAAGTTTATTAATGATATTTATATGTGTGCATATGTGTTTGGGTTTTGTTAATGTGTCTTGTTGTCTTGCTAGTGAGTGTCTGGTTAGATGTTGATATTGTTATTTTACTGTTTTATGGAATTAGAAATTGATCGTAAAGAAACTCGGATTAATTCAATGCGTTCTGCAATATTAGAGACGTTTCCTGAACCAAACCGACGTTTACTACAGAGGTAATCTCTTTATTGATCTTTTTTACTTGGTTTTCTTGTCTGTCAAGTTTCTTTGGTATAGATCTTCATGCTTATTTATTCAGGGTTGAGTTGGAAATTAAAGTCTCAAGTTTGCTATGCAACCCATAGTTTCCTTATGTGTTATAATCATTACATTGATATTGTGTGTGTTTTTCATGAAGTGGGAGATATTTTATCTTTTACTGATGAATGTGAATGTATAAATATTCTCATATGAGCCCTATGCATTGAGCATAATTGAGATTTTTTTGTCAAATTATATTTTTGTGTATTAGACTGCAATGATGAACTAATGCTATTCTATTTACTCCCAGAGGCTTACATTGCAGAAAGTAGAGGATTAGCTTGCATTGCAAGTGTATGTGGCTTCTTTGGGCAATTGTTGTACTTACTGCTTTGTTGTGCATGGAAACAAAAAAAATTTGAAGTAGTTCTAAGAATGTGTAAAAGGGACAGGACCTTGTGAAGGAATTTGTGGTAGTCATTAGCGGTGTTGCAAAAGGTTCTTCTGCATCCTAAAGTCATTTCCTCATCCTGCTTAGGGTCAGAGTTTCTTACAGGCGAACCTCATTCACCGGTCAGTCTGGCATCAGGATCACATGTTCCTCACATCATTTAATCTTTAGCGATCTCAATTTTTCCATTGTTTTCTATACGAGAAAATAATATGTCAAAAAGGAAGAAGCACGCTTGTATATGAATTTATATGCAGCTGCAGGCTCTGAGATTTTGCAATCTTTTGTGCTTTGTCAGCCTATTCTTTCCATAGATGCCCACTGTTCTGGGAGGTTGCAATTCAGTAACAAATTTTCCACTGTTGGCATTCATATTTTGAAATGCTCTTTAAAGCTACTTAATCTGTGATCAAGGGTGTTTGATTGTCATCAGTGTGTTATTTCGTGCATCCATTTTTTTCCTTTCTTTTTATTTCCATTTCGCTTGATACTTTGCAGAATTCTTAAAATGATGCACACAATCTCATCTCATGCTAATGAGAATCGAATGACTGCATCTGCTGTTGCTGCTTGCATGGCACCCTTGCTACTGCGTCCTCTATTAGCTGGTGAATGTGAGTTGGAGGATGACTTTGATATTAATGGTGATAGTTCTGCACAGCTTCTTGCTGCTGCAAATGCTGCTAATAATGCTCAAGCCATCATTACCACTCTTTTAGAGGAGTATGAGAATATTTTTGATGTAAGACACTATCCATTTGTTTGTTTGATGGGAAGCTTGTTTAATTACTTATGCATTTTTGAATGAAATATTATTTAAAACGGACATGTTTATGGTTCATAATTGAGTGAAAAATGTGCTAATTGAAAGCAGTCTAGAGCGAAGTTCTTGACCTGGTATATGGTAATCAATGGGTTACTGTTCCTATCAATGGATGCTGATGTTTTCGTATTTAAACAAAATAATATGGAACTGTAGGCTCAGAGAACCATATGTACTGCAGGAAAGATATAATTTCTTATTCTCCTCTCCCTTGCTTTTCTTCCCTTTATTTTTTTGTTTGAGAGTTTGGAGGGAACTTATTAGGAGATTCAGTGATGGATAGAAAATCTTTCTCTGCTCTTATGTAATACTAACAGTTGGATCAGAAATTTTAAACTTTGGCATCACATGATAGTTTTTGTGAATGCTTTTGATATTTGATTCTTTTGATTGATTTATATGGTCGCTTAACTTATGCATTAATATTGGAAAAAATTGGAGAAAGCTGGATTAAGGAATCGATAAGGATTTACTGAGCTGATATTGCTTCTTCAAGTTGGAAAGCTGGTTTCTGTTAGTGTTAATATCTGATATTAAGCAACTGCTTTTTCTTTTACATTGACCAGATTCAAGTTATGCCACATGCTGATTGGACAAAAATTTTATGCAGAACTAGGTTGAGTCGATTCAATCATGTTCACTGAAACCTGAATGACCCTGAATGTGCCTGTTCAGGTTTCAACATAGTCATACTGTAGTTGGTCTCATAACAAACAAGTGCCATGTTTACTGGGACTCGTTAGACTGGTTCGGCCAGTCTGGATTGAATAACTATACTGATTTATGATATCAAGAAAGGAGTATAAGTAAAGATTCCAGAGCGAAAACTGGCGAAGGATGTGGATGGAATTATCTTTGCTCTTTATATGCCACTTGGGAAGAGGCTTGTAAATCTTATATGTGATATTTTCATCTGCTTTCACTTTTGCATTGGTTAAATATCTTACCAAATTTAAGTTTCTATATGCTACATTGTTTTATCCTTGTTCTAGTAATGATGCATAGCTCTTATCCGTTATTTCAGGATGACAATCTACATAGGTGTTCTATCTCTGCTGATTCCCGGATTGAAAACAGTGGTAGTGAAGATTCATCTGATGATGAAACTATGGATGTAAAGGAAAATGGTTATCATGATGCAGAAAATGAAGTTGATCAAGAAACTGATGATGATGCTGAAAGAGTACTCAGTGGCAAATTAAGTGAGAGCAGTGGTTATGCTGGCAGTGATCTTTATGACTACAAGGTTGAGGTTGTCTTTTCTACAGAAGAATTCCCATATATTTCTGACTGCTCTCCCATCCATTTTTATATAGTAACTAGTTCAACTTATTCTTGTGCTGTCATGTGACTGCACTGGTCTAAGACTAATGCTGCTTGGAATTCTGGACAGATTCCTAGTGTCATTATTTTAATTTCAAGCTGCGGCACATAAGCTTCCTGCTGCCATTAGTTGGCAATTGGTTAATTTCTTGTTTGGGGCTTCATCCTAGATTAACCATCTTATTTAAAATCTATTTACTGCTCATTGCAAGTGGCAGTGCTCAATCTTTAATATTACTTCCCTTCGAAAGTTATGTTTGGATATCCTTTGGCAGATGAAAATAATATGTAAGGTAATTTTAGTTTTTGATTGTGGTACAAGACTCATGTGGGATATCATAAGTCAGCAATTTTTCGTTTCTTTACTATTTTTTTCCTTTTTCTGGATCACTAGAAAGAATAATTAGTGATTAACAGAAGAAATCAAATGGGTGTGACCTGTTCAAGCAATGATATCCTTCTGAATGGAATTTGTATATCATAAGTGAAATAGATTACTACATGAATGAATATATGGAATTCAGATCAGCTGAATTACTCCTGTTACGCTCTTCTACATCCTAGGTAATTCTCTCTCTGTTTTTTTTTTTTTTGATGTACGAGTTATTTATAGAAGTATCAGTAGAATCAGCATTACCAGTTTCTTTATGACTAAAGATAGTTCACGTCACCAAAAGAACGAGGGGGAAAAAAGAAAGAAATACAAATATTTAAAAAAGGTTTGTGAAAGGAATATGATCACAAAAAAATGACTGTCTTGAAATATCTAAAGAATGCGCGACATATTTACACTCATCTATCTGTGTTTTGATATTTTTTGAAGCCCCATGACTAAGTTATATCTTAGTATAATCAATGAGATGGCATCCACATCTCTTACATTTTACACATGTATTCACAAATTGAAGTTGGCGGCATGATTTTGTGTGGCTGATGTCTGATGGAATGTTTATCACATTGATAAATATTTTGCTACTTTAGCAGTTCATTAGCGTTTTCCTTGCTTCAGACTCCTGTTCAGTGGAGATGGCATTTTCTTCTCCTTAAGATCCAACATTGATTATGATTACGTAGTGACTATGCGGTCACAGTCAAGGTTGGATCTTATTTATCTAGATTTTCTTACACTGCTCTGTTACTGGTAAATAGGGACCAGAATGCTAGAGGGACAGTGGGTATCTCATGCATGTCTAGACGATTCTTTGAATTAAAATTTACCAGGTTGGGAAAGAAAAAGCAAAATGCTTTTGGCTTTGATGTGGGTTCTATGCTTGCAGTGAAAACATTTATTCTGTTGGAAAGAAACACCAGGATATATTTTTTTTTCTTGACAAGTGTCTGGAATTTAAGTAGTCCAGTCGAGGGGAAACCTACATTTCTGTGGATCTTGGATCCGTTTGTTTGGGAATTTCTATTTCATCAAGATTCTTATCTACTTGATCTCACTCCACCCTGCCAAATTATTTTTCAGACACCTGTTGTTCAGATATAATCTTATTGATCTGTATTTACTCTATTTGTTCACGTGCAGGCTTTTGGTGGGGATGATTCCGATGATGGATCGCCAAGAAATAATCATGCTTCAGCTGAGAGTTCAAACTTACAAGCTGATTCTGTTCAAACAATGGAACCACCAAATAAACTAAAGAAAGGAAATGAGAATTCAATTAATGAGATGGATGTTTCAAATGTGTCACCTACTGGTGAATCTTACCGGTCAATGGGGGAAATTCTATCTTCAATGGATCCTGTCCCATCTTTACCCATATCTGGCCCTGAATCATCTGCGGAGAAGCCAGCTGGTAAAGTTGCAACCTCCAATCTCAATGGAAAGCGGTCAGCATTCTGGGGAAGAAGTAATGTAAGTCATTATCTGTTGATGCACATTTTTTGCTACATATTGACTGGATGGAAAGATAAATGACATGCAGTTGATGATATGATGTTTTAATTTGATGTCTTGCTGAATTTTCCACTGGTAAAGTTCTTTAAGAAATGAATAAATGGAGGGTTTCAGGCAGCTGGTACCAGTGTTGATTAAACATTAAAAGCTTCCTAAAGGGATCAGCAGTAAGTTTGGTAAGATGAGATTGAAGGATGGAAGTTCAACCTTAAGAGATCTAATTACCTCTCAATGGGTTTTTTCGCTTCCCGGGCTGTCAGAAGGGCGCATCCTTTTCTTTGTTTTGTTCATTTCTTTACCCATTTATTTTGTTCCATATAGTGTATATCTTACCCTCAACAAAAATGATTCTCATCTTCTCTTATGTATAGATATCTCTTTCATCAAAAAAGTAATAATAAAAGGGTGTACAGTTAACACTGTTTAACTAGAGGAATATAAAGTAGGAAAGAAATTGATTAGTTTTCACTTCTTTTTGGATTAGGTAGAAAATGGGAGAAGGAAAATTTAACTTCTCTTATTTAGAAAGCCAAGAAAAGTGGAGGGATATAAGATTGAAAGTATTAAAAATTGCAATTGTGCTCTTATCTAATCTAGTTCAAAACAACGTGGATAATCAGGCATTTTCCCAAGGAAAATAAGCTGGTTGGTAAAATTTTCTGCCCCCCTGTTTTGGAGAGAAGGATTTGGGTGGCCCTGAGGATTTTTGACAAACTCGTCCTTCACTTTCTCTTCTTGTGGTTTCAGCCTTTTCCATTGACAGTGCTATTTTGCCTCTCCCCTATTTTTATGCTCTCTCTCTCTCTCTTCCCAGTCTTTTAAATCTTCTCAAACATTTGTAGGGGAAACATCTATGCATGCATGCAAGGTTTACCCATATGACTTTTGTCAATCTCTTTTTTTTATGTTATTGGGTTGGTGGCTTAGAAATTTGGAGGAGGAAGTCTATGATATCCTTAAGAGGAATTGTAGTGTAGTGTGAAATTATCTCTCGACATTGGTTATACACTCAGCTAAAGCTGTTTATTCTCAAGTTTTTAACATTGGTTTTGCCTAGGTTTTCTTTGACATGAGTGTGAAAAAATGATGTTCATTTCAGTTCCAACAGTTTCATTTGTGTAAAGCAAAATTAGACATCTAATATATATATATATATATATATATATATATATATATATATATATATTTTTTTTTTTTTATCTGCGTACAGGCCAGAAAGACCTCATCAGTGGAGTCAGTTGATTCTTCCGGCGAAGAAGAGTAAGATACTATTTATGTACATTCTCTTTAACTGCATTCGCACAATGAATTGCAAAATTTGTATTCAGGTGTATGTGTCTTTGGCTTATGCTGTCTGTCAGGCAAGTTCAGTTTTGGTATCTACCTTAACATTGATAACTTAATAATATATGAGAAATAATGTTCTTCAAATGGGTTAATAATATTATTGTTATAAATTCAATTCGGCATGATGTAATACCTATCCCTGGTTTCACTATTTCTTGTTTATTTTATTTTTTATTCTCCTTGAAAATCTGAGACTTAAAATCGTAAACTCGAAATATGTCAAGGTAAATCGTAAGTTTAGATCAAAGTTAAACCTATAAATAATTAATTGTGGACCTAAGAAAGGAGTTTGCACAAACTAAATTGAATTTTTGCTAAATTGTTTCTGTTGCACAATTACCAATGTAATTTTCTGTTGACCCCAACTTTGTCATATTATATTTCTGCCAGAAATGAGTGAAAATACAGGTGACTGTTAACATTTTAGTTTAGTGTAACCGTTTTTTCTTGAATGCTTTTCTTGCATTAGCTTGGAAGTTCAGCTTTCCTTTTGTTTTATATTTGATATGGTCTGTACTGGTAATCTAATCTAGTCTAACAAAACTGAATTATATTATTTGCAGACTTGCTATTCAGAGACTTGAGATCACAAAAAATGACTTGAAGCAAAGGATTGCGAAGGAGGTCTAATTCCTTTCTTTAAACCTGCTTTATGCTTAATTATGGAATATTTACATTCATCTAACAAGATTTGCTCTTCATCTTTTTAGGCCCGAGGAAATGCAATTTTACAGGCTAGCTTAGAGAGGAGGAAACAAGCTTTGCATGAGCGCCGTTTGGCGCTTGAACAAGATGTACTTATTTCTAACTCATTACATGTTGCATCCTCTTAAATTTTGGCGAGTTTTATTTTTGCACTGCCTTTTGCATCAAATGTCAGCTTTCTAGAAACCTTATGCGTTTATACCTTTTCATTTTTGCTTTTGCAGTACACATGTTAGACTTGTATGCAATCTAGCTTAAGATGGTTCTACCATACAAGAACTAAAGGAATTGACATAATTGCAACTTCAAGCATGAACTGAAATAGGCATGAACAGTTCTATTTACAGTAAATCTCTGAAGTCAATTCTGATGCAGGAATGCAAAGCATTCTGAAATTTTCTTCTCTCAAATCTGGGTTGAAAATATTTCTTTGTTCATTGATTGAATGCAAGAGTTATCAAAATATTAATTTCATCTACCCATTTGAAAGAGAGAGAGAGAGAGAGAGAGAGAGAGAGAGAACAAGATATTTCTAACACTTTGCCTACCCCAAGACCAGAGACACCTAAAGGGTCTTTCTATCAATTAAGAAGCTCGTGTAACCTTCTGTAGAAAGTCCTCAGCCCCTTCCTCCCTCTCTTTTATCAGATAAACCTGGTAAGAGGACGCTGGAATACTTCTGCAATGCCAGTATTCAAGCATCTCCTTTACCATGCTGTGGAGCACCTGACAAATTCCAACTAGGCAATCTTTTTTGTCTATACCAAAAAGATGAATTATCTCGTTGTGATCATATTCTATTTTTGTTTTTGCTGAATAGTTTGAGTTCCTGAACTAAACATAACCACGACCCTAAGTAAATGCATTTATTCCTGACATTATTTCTTGTTATATTTGTATTTCAAAATTGTTGTGTTCATCTGCTTGCTACTCATGGCAATTATCGCCAACTTCTAACTTCTGGCATTAAATGCTAAATCAATACAAGTGCACGATTCCCTTTTTGGATTTCAACATTATTAAATAGTAACAGTTCTTTGGTGTTTTTGATTATTTTGTTCGAGGCTGGGATTGTAGGTGCAAAAGTCTGACTTTTTGTCCATGGAGGGAATGTTCAATAATGTTTTTGGATAGAATGGTTATGTGTTTTGAAATGTTCAATGCTTGTAGAGCAAGTATACTATCATGCCTTTCTTGTTTGTGTTTACTGACTTGTGGATGACTCTATAGGTGTCAAGGCTGCAAGAGCAGCTGCAAGCTGAAAGAGATCTTAGAGCTGCACTGGAAGTTGGCTTGAGCATGTCTTCTGGACAGTTCTCCAATTCACGTGGCATGGATTCTAAAGTGTGTACATATCTCGATGACTTTTTACTTTGTTTCCTTTGCTCCTTCAGATACATAGAATATTTGGGTAATGCACATTCTTATGACTTAAAATGATGTGAAGACAAGGGCTGAACTTGAGGAGATTGCTCTTGCTGAAGCTGATGTGGCCAGGTTGAAGCAGAAAGTTGCAGAACTTCACCATCAACTTAATCAGCAACGACAGCATCATTATGGTTCACTTTCTGATGCGTGTGACCGCTATCAACATGTCCGAAATCAAAGCACTCAACAGTAAGTATGCCAATTGAGTATCTTTTCAGTTGCTCTTTTATGCTATTGACGATTACGAGTACTTAGCATGTTGCACTTCTTTTCATGTTTGAACTATTAGTTCACTGGCCTTTTCAAGACTGGGGTTTTGAGTATGTTTATCGTATGAACATGATTTCTTTGAATTTGGCCTCCATTGGGGAACCACAGAATTTTCTTCTGGGTTCCTCCCCATTTAAACTTATCTAGGAGTAATATGTTGAGTGCCTTTTTTCTGAATTCACAAAAGACCAAGGATACTTATCCAAGTCTTTGCACCCATTCCCTGCCCCTCGATAGCCACCACTCCCAAATCAAGACACATGTTTTCTTTGTATGTGCATACTACATCTGCTGCATGTTACAAATCTACTGGATTCATATCTTTGTTGTGAGAAATTATTTAAGCTAAATAGCATTATTTTAAAAAAAAAAAAAAAAACAAAAATACTTGATGTGGAAACTTTGAATATTTAAAGCCCTATCAACAGAATGTGTTGTAATGCAGTTCATTTGATAGTTTTTGGTGGAAAGAATGGGCAAAGTGTCTTTCTTTTCTTAATGTGAAGCTAACTGATTCTCATTGCAATTGCATTTTATTTCTCTCCTCTTTTTCTTTCTTTTTGTTTTAATGCTAAGGAGCCTAGCAAGAAGTAGACATAGAAGCACTGTGATCACTGAAATTAGAGACAATTTCACTTGGTGGTTCATGAAAGTGGTTGCCACAACAGTTCTCAAAGCCTTTTTAATGTCCCCTTTTTTCTGGTATCTGCAGGAGATTTCTTCAGCAAGATTTTGATGCAACCCTTGCTTTTGTGAATCATGAAAGGAAACAAAGAACTGAGGTATTTTATAGCTCAAGTTGCTTTCAGTTGAAACTCTTTTTAAGAGCTTTAGAAGTGCTTTGATATAAACTGAGTGGTTCCTGTAAGCTTGTGTTTTAAAGGAACAAGTTATTGAACATGGTTCTTATCACCTATTTGTCTAAATGATACTTTTTTTGAATTTTAAATTATTCATCCATGTGCCTGTGCCACTTGTTCTTTGATGTTTGGAATTTTTTATCTTCCTGGCTGCTTAGGCACAAAACCTTCTCTTTAATTTGTCCTCTGATCTATAGATTTAGAATTACAATAGTTCACCAAAATTTTCTCTGGGCAGAATAGAATAGAGGAAGATAATCCGTGTAGCTGACTTCAATTATTTTGAGACTGCAGTTGAAATGAATTGAGTTTTTTTTTTTTTTTTTTCTTGGAAGGTTTTGTCCTCTGATTTATAGATTTAGTATTATAGTTCACCAAATTTTTGGCTTGGAACAGAATATAATAGAATACCGAAACAGAATCCATGTAGCTGACGCCCATTATTTTGAGACAGATTCAAAATGAATCAAAAAAATGGGTCTGGAACTCTCGCACACAGCTTCTATGCTTCTGTATAGTATTTGAATTAAGTGTCTGTTCTTTGATAAAGTGTTTTAATGGAAAATAATTCCAATGCTTCAACTTTCACCCAACCATCCCCAACTTGTAATAATGAAAAAAAGAAAGAAAGAAAGAAAAAGAATAGAAATATAGAATTTGCAAATGAAAGTACATAATTAAATTTAATTATTTGTCCTGAAAACCTTGAGAGTATTTAATTATACATACATACATGTATATGTTATTTTTTCTTTTGGCTTTATACTTGATTTTGTCTGACAGAAAGCATTTTTAAGCCCTAGCAATCCTCATTATGATATCCCCTTTTTGTTTTATTTGTCTGACAGTACCCTAGAAATCCAACTTAAAGTTGACTATTATGCTGCAGGAGAGCTTGTTAGGAGCAGATTGGAGAAATATTAAAGGAACTGGATTAGCAACTGGCAGCAGTAGTAGGCAGCCTCCTCGAAAGCAATTTATGGAACCAACAAGCTTGATTGATTCCAAAAGCACAGAGGCTTCCACCAACATGTCCATGGATGAGCTCTGCGGTGTTGATTCTGCTCCCTCCACTTCGAGAGCAGTAGAGGTAAGGGTATTCTCATAGCATGTGCTACTCTAAATTCATGTCATTTAATATTTTGTTGATCTGGAAAAGTCTGACCTTGTGATATGAATATGTTTTTTAAAATCTGGTTGACCTGTTTTATCTAGCAAAAGTTAAAGGACTGAGAAAATGCTAATAGTAAATGGAAAGTTTTGTTATAGATAAAGAGAAAAAAAAAGATATGCATTCATATGCGTGAGACTTATATACAATAAAAATAATAATCTTGGATTTTTTTTTTTTTTTTTGCACCTAAGATATGATTTTGTCATAATGGTTGCAGATGGATTATCCAAGACATCCATCGGCAGCATCTTCTGCCTTGGTAGAATTAACTACGCGGCTTGATTTCTTCAAGGAAAGGCGTTCTCAATTAATGGAACAGCTCCACAACCTGGACTTGAACTACGGCACAGCGTCATCACAAGATTTTGTTTATAGACCATCATCCCCACCCTGGAACTGACATGAAATGTTGCTCAGCGGTGAGTCATGTTGTTGTACATTCTTCAGGATTGCATATACTTGTATCTTGAGAACTCTTTGCTTCAATTCCAATATTCTTCCCCCCATTTTGCTCTCCTTTTTACATTGTTCTAGTTAGAATACAATTGGATTCTAATCACCAAGCCTCCATCCTCCTAGCATTTGTTTTGCTATTCTGTCTCAACTATTGTAAACAAAAAAAATTGGCCGTTTCATGTTGTGTCAATAGTAGGGTGATCTGTACTGAACATATATTTTGGACGACCCTTTTTTTTTTTTTTTTTGATCTCTTGAGAAATCTATCTTGTATGTATTCAACAAAAATGGTCCTGTGTATATGGACATAAATGAGTGAATGAATGAATGATCGAAATTTGATGGTTGCATTGTACCGAAATTTTTTAAGATGAATTCAATGACCAGTTTGTTGACAGTAGCAACCGACATAGAAGTACATTTATGAAATGAATCATTGGTTAAATGTATAAAGGCGAGCCAAAATGGTGTCAAACTGATATGGGCAGATGAATTCAATCGCATTATGCTGCGTTAGTTTGATACATTGGCACATTGGAATTCCTGAACTGATACGAGTAGTTGCTATGTTGGAACTGAAACGAGGTGCAGTTTCAGGTAAACTTGTATGTCGCGCTTGGTTGGGATTTAACGTTTTTATGAAAGATTATTTGTAGAAAAATAGATTCTCTTAGACATATTAAGCGTCTACGTTTACTTATAAATGTCTTTTACTCTAGGAATCTATAATAATTATATTTATTTAATTTATGAAAAATATAAATAAAAAGAATATTCTTAATTTATGGGTATTCTCGTTATTTCATACTTTAGAGTTATATCATGCAAAATATAAGCACCGGTTCCGTAATTTTTTTTATAATGATAAATTAATGTGAAATACAAATATTATTAAAATAATTAATATAATATAGAACATAATTTTTACTGCAATGGATTCAATTGTCCATAAAGCCCTCAGTGGGAATTAATGCCGTCGATTTTGTTCACAATAAACACGGGGAGTTTTGAACGTTGTATGTACGGAAGCATTTCAGACATTCTATCGTGGCAAATTGTGCCAAATATATTTTTTTATAATAAATGAATATGGAAGTAGAGAAAATTGATCAAAATAAATGAATGAGATATTTTTATAACTAATGGTATTAATATTCTTAATATTTCGTTCACAAGGGAATCTAATTTTCCTATCTTTTTACATGGGGTTGTAAAGCTAACAAGTCAACCAAACAAACATGATATCTCCTGGAATGATACAAAAGCCCCGTTAAATTCTCCGATTAATTCAAACTAAATAAATTCAATTTTAAGCGATCAATTTAATTTTTAAAGCTCTAGTTTTATTTTTTTTTTCAAACATTGTACATTTACTTTCTTTATAATTAGGATTTTATTACAATTATTCCAAGTTCACTTTTATAAATTCCTTCGTTCAATTTATTTTAATTGCATAACTAGTGAAATATATATTGTGGATTCAATCCACAATCTAGAAGTCCGTTTAAGTGCAATTTTAATTTTTTAGTTAGTTTACTACACACACCTGACACGCCCACAATTTTCAATTCAAGCTGTCAGCCAATCACATCATTTCATTGGCTTGTTCCCCTGAAAGAATCAATAATCTTTAGTTGCACGTATGATGGGATGTTGTTGTGCATCCTAAACACCTTTCACTTGAGTTTTAAGAGGAATATATCCTAACCACCTTTCATTTGGCCAAACTCCTGCAAACCATGAGTATCATCATGAAGAAAGTCACTAAAGAGAAAATTGATGTTATTGATTCACCCGTCATTCAATCTCATACTAGCAATGGTCTTGCTTTTGCTGATGAGATGTATCAACCACCATGCCAAAGAGAGGAGCTGGAGCACCACCTATCAAAAACACTACTTCAATTAGGTAGCCTCACTTGCAAGCTTACAATGACTCAACATATTGTTTTTGGGTCTACTTGTTCCATGACTTACCAAATGTCTATAAGGTTGACACTTCGCATGCTCCTCAATTGTTGAGAGGTGTATGGGGAAGTCAAGGAGGTAAATGAGTCGATTTTACCATAGTTTTTTAGAATAAATATACTAGTCTCACTATAGTTTCTCAAGTGATAGATAAAATTGTTCCTTAAATTTCCAACTCACCATGGCATTTTAAGGGACATTGTATTAGAGCTATATGTGTGGTGCCTCAAATAGGTTGGCTTCTTAGATTTGTGAAGCCCTATTCAGAAACCATCGACAGAGAGCCCTTATCTTAGGGGGTACAAAATTTTAGACTTTTCCTTATTTTCTAAAGAAGATGGATAGTCAGCCTTAGAGCACATTATCAAATTTATCATCCAATGTGGTGAACTCACCAATTTGGAGAATTTTGCTAACTATAAATTTTGGTTGTTTTCTGCATCCTTGATAGGCACAACTTTCACCTAGTATTCAAGACCCCAAATGAACTTAGTCAACTCATGGTATAAAATGGAGCAACTCTCTATACTCAGTTCTTTAAAACTGAGCCAAAGGTCTGTATGCATAAATTGTCTATGCTAACACAAAGAAGTGAAGAAACAATTGATTTATTCATAAGCAATGTTTAAGAAGTTAAGGAATTAGTGTGTAAGGTGTTCTTATGTGAACACAAATTTGTAAAGATGGATAGGAGAGACTTAGAATTCAAGTTGAAGAAGAAATTCTAAGGAATGGAGTTAGGGATTTTTATGAGCTGGCGGTGAAGGTAGTATAATATGAAGAACTTTGAAAGAAGAATTGCAGAGAAAAAGAAGCTCAACAAGGACTTATTAGCAAGAGCCTTATGAGGAAACTGTCATGGCTAACTTGGTGAACTTAAGTTTCTGTGTGTGCTCGAATCTAGGAGTTCTTATAAAGATAGCTTTCAAAGGTAGAACTCCAATTCAGAAACTTGATTCACCTTTGATGTTTCAAAGACAAAAGAGATCTTCAATTTCTTGCTGTAGAAAAATTTCATAACTCTTCCAACAGGTCAAAAATTGCCAATAAAAGAAGAAACAAAGGGCAAACAATATTATAAGTATCATGATTTCTAAAATCATACGACTAATAACTATTGAAATTTCAAGAATGCTCTACAAAATCTCATCAATAAGGGAGCCTTGAGGTTTCTTGACAAAGAGAAAATGCTAATAGATGAGGATGTTTTCCTATTTATGGCATCCATCAATATTGTTGAAGTGGATATGAGGAGTATCATTGATTGGTTGAAGAGGATGCAGGTTCATCCAAGTTCTCAAAGACTCCTAAAGAGCCACAATAATACTAGTAGTAGAAGGTTCCAAGGGGAGTTGGTCCTTGCATTAATTGCCTTTTCTTGCAAAGACAAGAGATGTTAAATTTAAGCTAAATTTTCAGAGGAAATAATCAAGATTTTTTGGTCTCCCACCTATCAAGCCCAACAAAAAGTGGATGGTGGTGCGACATGCAAAGTTTCTCAGCCTATGACTCAAACTCAAAAGAGGAGGTTATAAGTCCGAATAGACAAATATCCAAGAGGGTAGTGAATTGATTTTTTCAATCATGGTAGAGGCAACATATTATAACAACTCAAATAAGATAATAAACATGTATAAATCAATTAAATATTCAATATGATTTATCATAGACATCAAAACATAAAGTTGGACCAGTTATTGAATATAGCTCACTGAAATTAGTCAGCAAAGTTTCTGCAAGTCAGTAACTAACCAAGGCAACCTCAGAAGTCAAATAATCACAATGTAGCACATATGACAGAGTTGATCCATCAAGGATAATAGATAATCAAGTGAGTGTGTGAGTATATTCAAGTAGAACTATCAAAAGATGAAAGAGGAGAAACAATAAAATCAATTTTATAGTGGTTCGACATTTTTCATGCATACATCTACTCTTTAAGAAATTATCTTGAGACTCTCTATTAGCATACTCTTTTCAAAGGCAAAAGCAAAGCCAAGTATAATGAAAATAGTTCAATTCTTAGAACTAACCATTCTCCATAAGTTTTTAAAAAAATTTATCAACTTTTCCTTTTTAGTTTTTGACAAAAAAAACTAGATAAAAACTTAACCCCACTAATTTTTAATAAGAACTAGGAAACTTACAAGACTTGCTCTTACTCAAAAGAGGTGCTTGATTACCTAAACAACAAAAGCTTCACACAAGCTTTATTCTCACAATATTTTTTATTTAGAGTTCCTCTACTTTATTCTAGATTAACAAGAACCTATAATAGAAAGAGTGTTATGCCATTTCAGCCCAGGAAAGAGAATTAAAATGTTTTTCAATTCAATTTTGATAATCTCTTCCGAAATATGGTTCATTCTCTTCTCTTAAAAAAATGCATTTGAAGCATAAAGAAGAAGAAAGAAATGAAGGCTTATGATGAGAGCTTTTAAAGTTAAAACAGTTAACTCATATTTTCTCTTATACTTGTTCAAGTTTTCTAGCAACCTTTATATCTAGAAATTTCTTTTTCTTCCCATTAAAAAGCAAAGTTAATGTTATAAAGAAAGAAGAAAGAAGAAGGAAAAAGAAAGATGACTGCAGAATTTTAGCAAGAAAGAGGGAAAGGTTTGAGCTATTGTACTATATTAAGAAGTAGTCATTTCAAATTTAAAAGCCTAAGATGGTTTTAAGATCTTATTTGCCCACAAAATCTTTTAAAAGAAGGTATTTTTTAATTTTGAAAAGTGAGATTTTGAAATACATTTTTTCCTCTTAATATTTCAAGAAATATTATTTTAATGAAAGAATCTTCTTTAAGTATGATATTTTAAAAAGTTAGAAAGATAATTTTGATTTTAGCTATAATAGGGATAATTTATCTTTATATTTTAACAGGATGAACTAGATTTAACTAACTAGGCTAACTTATTAGGTCTTCAAGTAGCCTTATTGATCTTCATTACAATAGCTTTTTAAACTTCTAGTTGATGAGATCTTCTTGATTTAATTTTTGCAAAAGACTTTAGAAAAATACTATATACTAAATTATTTCAATTTATTATTTTTGTTAATCATCAAAATTAAAGGCTATAAAAGCCCTTGAGCTAATAGAGTTTGTTGAGGAAATGAACTTTAGAGAAATGGTAGAAGGCAACACTAACCAGTTCTAATTATGGAATTGAAAAAAATAAGTTTGGATAAAAATTTACAGATGATGACATAGAGCCTAACGAAGTTCTACAGAAAAAGAGGTTTAGAAGGTAACTTTTCACTTAAAGGAGTACATTTGTCTTTTCATTGTGCAGTTATAGGAATGGTCTCGTCACAGAGTTTTGGAAGTTTCCAAGAAAAACATGTGTACCTTGTGAGAAATAAGCTTGTCAAGAGCCTGAGGTATACAGTGGAGTCATTATTCAATATACCAAGTTTGGAAGCCAAAACGAGTGGTGTTTGATAGACCTATAGGAAACATGACTCAACATATCAGACTATTACATATCACCACACACATTAATGGAAAAGCCTACTTCAAAAGCACTTGTGGAACATAATGTCATTCAAAATTCTTTTAGCTATTGGGAGGATAGAGAAAGATTTTATTGCCAATAACATTTATATATCGGGTTTTACTGGTGATGTGTGATCAGAATACTCATCCATTCTAAATATTTGTCACATATGAGAAAGTATTATATTTTTAAATACTTATCACATTTATGAATTTGATAATTAATATTTTTTTTTTCATTTTTACCCTTTGTATATGACCAATAATAATTGCTTCAATTCCTTAATACCTTCTTATAACTTAGAAAAATTAAGTGTAGTATAATAAGTTTAATCAATAATTCATTGCAATTTAGGTAAAGGGAAAATTATTATTTCATCCCTGAGTTTTTACCAAATTAATAACTTCGTTCATGTATTTTGGTCAAATTATTCGGACGTCCCTAAGGTTTGGTTCCGTCTAACAATCTAGTCCTTCCATTCAAAAAGGGCTGATTTTCCGTTAATTTTACATTAAAATGACAAAAAAACCCTTAGTTATTTCATCCCTGAGTTTTTATCAAATTAATAACTTCGTTCATGTATTTTGGTCAAATTATTCGGACGTCCTTAAGGTTTGGTTC
>CANUEP010219216.1:0-18342 GCA_947857235.1 Jatropha podagrica
TATATTTTCTTTGTGTGGCAAGTAAATTTTTAATGGAACTCTTGCGAAATTTTCGTAGGAATTTCTTTAACATTATTTCTATATTTACCAAAAAAAAAAACAAAACACAAAACAAAATGTAAATTACTTGCCTCCTTATGGGAATTTAACAACTCTTAAATTGTGATCTAGCTTTAATAAGTGCTATAAGACGGTGCTCCGGCACCGATTGTGGCATCCGTCGTCTGGTTCTTCGGGATTAGGCGGCGGGTGTTACAAGAATTTATGTATTTGTTTTTGCTTTTTAGTTTTATATAGAGATTTGTACTTATTAATGTAAAGGAGTTTTAAGTTAATGAAAAGAAAGTTTCTAATTTGCAATTTTCTCTGTTTACTTAGCTTTTTACTTGTTGCTTTATTGTTCGAACATGTCATTGTTTAAAACGTTGGGGATCTAAGTATGTTTATCAGGTACTGACTTAACAAATTAATGGCTTATTCATATCGGGAAATCTAAGTAAGTTTAGCAAATAATGACTCAACAACTAATGATTCATTCAAGTTGGCGATTTATAATACATGCATAAGGGGTTTTTGCCTTAATAGAAAATAACTTGAACAATAATAACTTATCATCAACTGTGCTAGTTAAGTTTGAATAGCTAAGGTTGTGTACCTCAACATATTAATTTAGCAGATCAGACTGGTTTGTTCAGTTTACCATTGAGCTGCTTCCATAATGAGTGAGATGGATTGGTGAACTGTTCCACTAGATGGAGAAAACTAGGCCACTTAGGCATCTAGCAAACTGCCCCATTAGATGGAGGAAATTGGACCGCTTAGGCCTTCTGGCGAACTGTCCCATTGGATGGAGAAAATTGTGCCGCTTAGGCCTCTAGAGAACTTATAATTTTTAAGTTATTAGCATTCCAAGTTCTAGTCAGTTCGGCTCCTATCTTTCTTAAATTTTAGGTGCTTGAACCTATCTGCTTTGACACTTTATAAAGACCTTCCTAGGTTTGTCCTAGCTTTCCAACTCCTGCTGAGCCCTTAGTAATTTCTACCTTTCCACCAAATCATGCCACCTTCTTTGAACTACTTCCTCTTAACTTTTCTATTGAAGTACCATCTTACCCTTTGTTTGTATGCTTCGGCTCGGCTTGCGTCATCTTCTCTAAGCTCCTTTGCTAAGTCTAAGTTAACCTTTAAACTTTGTTGCTCCCTTGCTTCTCATATTCTTTCATCCTTTTATTAGGTAGGCCTATTTTCACTGGTATCACAGCTTCCGTTCCATATACCAAAGAGAATGGTATTTTCCATGTTGCTTATCTAGGTTTTATTTTATAGGCCCACAGTACACTATTCAATTCGTCTGCCCAGCTGGCTTTTTCTCCATCCATTCTTTTCTTCAGTCCCTGTAAGATGGTTTTGTTGGTAATTTCAGTAAGACCATTGATTTGTGGATGAGCTACTGATGTGAAGTGCAAGCTGATGTGCCACTCTTCACAAAAGGATTTAAAGGCTTCTAAGTCAAACTGCTTCCCATTATTAGTGACTATTCTATGAGGCATGCCATACATGAATATTACATTATTTCTAAAGAAGCTGATGATCCGAGCTGGCATAATGGTTCTAAGAGCTTCTTCTTTTACCCATTTAAAGAAGTGATCAATTGCGACCACTACAAACTTCCTTTGAGTTGTTGTCATGGGGAAAGGTCCTAAGATGTCTATCCCCCATTGACCGAGAGGCCAAGATGAAGTTAACGGTTGTAATTGTGCTAAGGGTTGTCTATGTACCTTATCATACTTTTGACATGTCTTGCAGTGGAGAACATAATGGCGGACGTCCCTTTTCATGGTGGACTAATACTATCCTGACAGTAGGATCTTCCTAAGAATTGCATCTGAGCCTTCATGTGCTCCACCAACTCCTTTATGTATTTCCCTTATAATATAGTTGTCATCTTCTTCGATTACACATCTTGCCCAAGGGTGTGATTTCGACCTTTTTTATAATTGCCCATTGTCCAGTGTTAGTTCGCCACTTTTCTATAAAGTTTAATGGCTTCGTGCTTGTCTATTGGCCTAGCATCATTTTACAAAAAGTCTATGATTGGGCTTATCCAGTTACCCTCATTTTGGGTGACTAAGACCTATTTCTCAGAGCTCAGATAATCCTGTTATTTGACTATAACTCCTTCAAACAATGCTTCTCCCCATGAGGTAGCTTTGGCTATAGCGTCCGCCTCTTTGTTGTTTGCCCTTTCTATCTGGATCAGTTTCCAAGTACACCCTCCTTCCTCCAACTTGTTTAGCAGCGATGTGGCTAAGGAATGGTATTTGGCTAGGTTTAGTTCCTTGACTGTAAATATTCTTGTGATTTGACTTACAGCAAGCTGTGAGTCTAAGAAGACATAGAGGATGTGGGGTTGCACTTCAAGTGCTAACATAAGCCTTGTTATCAAACCTTCATACTCTACCCCATTATTCATTTATAGGGAAGCCTAAACGGATGACATACTACACCTTTATCTTCCCTAGTCCTTGTAGGATGACCCCTACTGCTGCTTCCAAATTTCCTGGAGCACCATCTGTATGAAGTTTCCATATGTTAGAGTCCAAGGTTACAACTATGGCTTGTGGATCGCCTGTTTCTTCATCTCTAGAAAATTCAGCTACAAAGTCAGCCAAAATTTGTGCCTTCAATGTAGTACGCGGTTCATATTTGATATCAAATTTGCTCAATCTAATTGACCATTCTATTAATCTTTCGAAAGTTTTAGCTCGGTGTAATACTTTCTTTAATGGATGATTTATGCGGACAACTATGGTGTGAGATTGGAAGTGATGACACAAACATTTCGTTGATGTAAGGATGGCGAACGCCAGATTCTCAACATATGGATATTGTAGCTCGGCTCCTCTGAGGACCTTAGTCACATAATAGATAGGATATTGCTCACCACCTTCTTCCCAGAGTAAAACAAAAGCAACAGAGTTTTCAGTAGCCATAAGATATAGGTATAGAGGTTCATCCTTCTTGGGTCTGCTCAGGAGGGGGGGGAGGGGGGTAAAGGACATGAACTATTTAATTTGTTCGAAGGCGAGTTGGCACTAATCATCCCATTTAAAACCTTTCAACTATTTCAACATTTGGTAAAAGGGCATGTATCTTTTGGCTGAACAGTGGATGAACCTGCCTAAAGCTGTTATTCGACCATTCAACTTTTGCACTTCATGGATGCTGGTGGGTGGCCGCATCTCCAAGATTGCCTTAATTTTCTCGGATTTTGATAGGTTATATTTTTATAGTATTTTTAGCTTAGTTTTTATTAAAAATTTTAGTATTTTTAATTACTTTAATTAGTTTCTCACTTAGATTTATTTATATTTTTACTAAGTTCCCGTGATTCTTGATAAGCTTGATTTGAAGGGTTTTTAGCAGAAAAATAGCCAAAAATCGCATCAAAGAAGGTTGAGACTGAAATTGGAAGTCTAAAAGCTCAACATGGCCAAGTCAAGGGAGTACATGGGCATGTCATGCAGTGCCACAACTGTGGCACGTACTAGAAACTCAATCGGGCCGAATTTTGATTATTCAGCTCGTGTAAATCTGAGACATGGGCATGGCCTTTGCATGGGCTACATGGAAATACTAAAAGGACTCATCTCAAGGATTGCTCAAGCCCAACCTGATGAAAGAAGACTCCTAAACAAAAAAGGAAACCAATTCAAATCAGTTTCCTACTCGGATTTGAAGACACCCTATGAAGTCTATATAAAGAGAGATCACAACCAATATAGAGAGGAATTCATTCAATCAATCGATTTTTCATTAAATTCTAGATCTCAATTCTGGATTCTACTCTTTTCTTAGTTTTTCTCTCTTTGTAAGAATTCAAGCAATAAAGTTGTGCACTAGAATCAAGGGAGTCGTCTACGCTATTGTTTGACTAGTTTTTATCTCTAAAATCTTAATCTTATTTTATTTCCATTAATTCTTATTATTTATGAAATTATTTTTAGATTTTATTGAGTTTTATTTAATTATTATGTCGAACTAAACTCTCATACTAGGGATTTCATGTAGCTTAACTTCTACCCCAATTTATGATATTAGATTTGTTTTTCTTTGTTCAAGTTATAATTTATTATTGAACTTAATGCTTCTAGGCAAAGTTTATCCCCTGAATTGATTTATTTCATTAATCGCTATCGAAAGAAGGATTTTTGATAAGAAAAGGGTAATAAATTATATGGGAATAATAACTTGATGCAAAAGTTATATGGTCTGACTCATTTTCATAATTTAATGACCTTAGGTTATGAATTCTTGAACAAACCGTAAAACTTAATGATTTAATTCATGTTCGGTTGCACTATTGGGAGATAGGTAATTAAATGAGATTAAAATAGCTAACAATACAGCGGGAGAGCTTGTTAGTGATCTAGGGTTGTTTCCCCTACTTGAACAATTAAAATGGATTAACAAACTAATAAAATAAATTGGATAGAGTTAAGTGAAGTCAATATCCCTAGTAGCTTTTAAACCTTGATTTCTTTTCATCAATTAGTCTTATTTGAATTGTTTTCCACTATTTTATTTTATTTCACTTACTTTTACAAATACCCTCTTTTATTATCATTTAAATAATAATATATTAAAATAATTTTGGTACTTGATATATAATTTTTGTGGGACAATACTCTACTCACTCTTTATTACTTGTTGCGATTTCGTGCACTTGCGAAAATTGTGGTCAGGTTTCGCCTCTACTTCTCTCTGAGATATCATAAAGCCCAAAAAATTTTTTGCTTTTACTTTGAAAGTGTACTGTTCTGGATTGAGCTTCATGTTGAACTGATTCTAGATCTAAAATGCTTCTTACATATCTCTAAGATGATAGGCAGTTCGGATACTCTTTATTATCTTGTCGCTGACATACACTACTATGGTTCACCCAATCTGATCCTTGAACATGCCATTAACCAACCTCTGATATGTTGTCCTTGCATTCTTTAATCCAAAAGGCATAACCTGATAACCGTAAATGCCTCAGTCTGTGATAAAACTAGTTTTCTCTTCATCTAGCTCATTCATTCTTATCTAGTGATATCCTACTGTTGCATCTACAAAACTATACACCTCATATCTGACTATTGAGTCAACCAGCTAATCAATATTAGGTAAAAGGTAAGGGTCTTTTAAACAAGCTTTGTTTAGATCGGTGAAATCAACACATAGACTCCACTTCCCATTGGGTTTCGGTACTAGGATAACGTTCGCCAGCCATTTTGGGTAGTTCACCTAACTTATGAAGCCCACCTTTAAAAGCTTATCCACATCTGCAGCTATAGCCTACTGTCTTTCAAATCCGTGATTTCACTTCTTCTGCTTGACTAGTTTAGAACTTGGGTCTATGTTGAGTTTATGGGATAGAACATTAGTGTTGATGCCTACAATATCCTTTGTAGTCTAGGAAAAACTATGAACATGATCTTTTAAGATCGCTTTCATGTCATTTTGCACCTCGTTCAGCAGATCAGCTCCCAATGTTATGTGTTTCCCTTTCTCCACTTTCCCTTGAATCAATTCATCCACTGATTTAGCCTTGAGTCTTCTTTGTGTTTAGGGATATCAAAGGGAGGATGTTCTATAGATTGAGTAGTTGGTTCTCTCTCTGGCATCCACATGATTGATAGAGTGAGTGGTAGACCCTTTAGAGCTATTACATATGCTTCTATTGCTGCCTTTTGGTTACCCTTCACAGCCACTACCTCGCCTTCATCTGAATAGAATTTCATGGTTAAGTATCTAATGCATGTTACTGCTTCTAGCTCATACAGGTCTGGCCTTCCCAATATGGCATTATATGGGAATTGGATGTCTGCCACCATGAATTCTAATTTCAGTCTCCTTGATAAATTCTCAATACCGAGCTCCATATCTATATCCACTACTTTTGACACCTGCACCGACTGACCTACTAACCCAACAAGTGGAGTTCGGATTGGCTTGAGCTTTGTTTGGTCTAATTTGAGGGCCTTAAATACATCCATAGTCATCATATTGACTGCACTACCTTCATCTATTAGGATTCTTTTCACTAAAAAGTTCTCTAGGATCCCTTCGATTACTAAGGCCTCAATATGTGGTGTATGGATATGTTCGTCATTGGTCTCCAAGAATGATATTGGTGGTCTTAGGTTAGCTTTCATTGAGGTAGGATAAAGTATATCTCCTTGGCTCTCCGCTTCCTTATTGAATTACTATTGCCACCCGCCAAACCACCAAATATAGTGTGAATGGTTCCTAAGGTGTGATCACCTCTATTCGGTTCGCTAGACTGTCCTCCTTCTCGCCTGTTCTCTCCCATAAACTGTTTTAGCTTGCCCTTCTACACGAGGCACTCTATCTCCCTTTTTTACTACCAATAAACATTAGTCTCATAGCTCACATCCCTATGGAACTCACAATATTTGCTCTTATTCCTATGGCATGCACAATTTTCCCTCATCTTTTTAGGATAAAAACATTAGATGCGATTGCCCTGCTCTTTAATCCATAATAATGTCTCTAAATGAGGTTTGTTCACCAGGGTGAACTTTGTGTCTCGTGCAAGCTCATTATTCTTGGTGTATGGAGTTTGAACATGGTAGCAAGTGCGTAAAGGTCGGATAAGCGATCTTCTCTAGGATGATCATCTCCCGCCTAGGGGCAAATGTTTTCTAGGTCTATATCTTTCTTCCTTGGCTAATTTCTATTGTTGGATCTCATAAGCCTCATCTAGTTTAGTTTATTTATGAGCTCTCGCCATAAGCTTAGCCAAAGTTAAAGGGGAATCGATGCTTAAGCTTTCGAACAATCTATTATACTTACAGTTTTTCACCATTGCACTGACAGCAACTTCATCATTCAGGTTCTCCACCTGCATCGCCATCTTTTCAAACCTAGACACATACTGTTGTAAAGTTTCTCCTTCTTCTCTCTTCAAGTCTACTAGATTGGATGAGATTTTCTTAGACATAATATAGGTTATAAAGCGGGCTCGGAATGCCGTGGCTAACTATGAAAAATATTAGATGGATCTTGTTTTAAGCGTTTGGTACCACCCTTGTGTAGAGCCTTAAAGAGTGATTGGGAAAAATTTACACATTAAGTGTTCTGAGTTGCTTTGCAAATACATGATGGTTCGAAAGGTTGCTAAGTGACTTCTTGGATAAGAATAACTATCATAATTAAGATTGGAAGGTGGAGAGCTTAAACTTTGGGGGGAAGGCTGTGGCCAGGATATTAGGGGATAGTGGAGAATCTTGGCAGAGACCGTACTCTCCATTCTCTTTTAACTCGTTACATTCCCGAACCAGCTCTTTTACCATATCTCTAAGGTTCATCTCATCCAATACCTAAGTGTGGCTAACCTCTTGATTTCGGAGGTTGATCGATTTTGACTCTGCCTCCTAGTATTAGTCAGACACAGAATGGGTTGGATGCCTAGGGAAAGGAGGGTGAATTTTTCCTTCTTTGTAAGGAACATTTGTAGCTTTAGAAGGTGGAGTGGGATCACCATTGGGTGTTGAGTGCTCCAAGAGGCCTTTCTACACTGTAGTGAATTGAGAATAAGCTTGTGCGAGAGCTGCTACTTGGGGATTGGTAATAGGTGGGAGAGTGAAGGTAATCTGTTGACCAATTTTGCCATGGGCATTTTCTTGACTTTTGGTGTTAAGGTTATCAGTTGGGTTGGCGGTAATAAGGAGTTGAAAAGGAGATTTTGGGGAGTGGTGTCCGAACAATCCGTATTAAAATAAGATTCAAAGTCCTGATTTATTTTTTATTTAAAGTTATTTTTAGGAATCTATTTATTTAGTGAAAATATTTTATTACTATATGTTAACAATAAGGATGATTGATATGGATTTACAAACACCTTAAAATTTAAGATTTGCAAGCGAAGGGGTTTGATAATTTGTAGGAAGAGTAATTAGTTATGAACTATTCCCCTTAGGTTGCGTAGCTGACCAATAAACCAAAATGATTTAAGGAATGACATCATCTTACCTCTTTTAATGTTCAATATAATGTTTTTCACTTCCTGAATTGAATTATATTATTTTATATTATACGTGAAACTTTTCTAATCACACATCATTAAAGAGGAAAAAATATATTCTCTCATTTATATTTTAATATGTTTATTTTACATATTTCTTACTCATAAGGCCAGAGTATATTTAAATTATTTTTTAATTCATTTATTTTAATAATTGTCTAATACTCTCATAATGAATATTTAGGCTATATAACTACATTATTTAATAGGCAAGCGCTGGTACTTGTACTTTTCTTATGACATCTTGATCCGGTAAAACGATCTTAAGAGGGCAGTTAGAGCAAGAGCTCCTAGTGAGCTTCTAGGATGACAAGCTAGTTAGGGTAGTGGAATGTAGGATATATATCAAAAAAGGGAAACTAATCATCAAAGACGCCTTTTGATGGAATAGCTGGAGAGTTGAAAGAACTCTAGTGTTAAGTGTGCTCGCTTAGTAGAAATCCTAGGATGGATGATCTCTTGAAAAGTTTCTCATTTTACCAGCATGAACAAAACCGTGCGGTTTGATTCAAAGTAGACATTTTCTCTGGTAGTTGGAGTCAGAGCGTTACATAATTAATCCATATTTCACTTAACTTGCTAAATTATATTAATTAAATAGCTACTTAATTCAGTAATTATAAAATCCCATTATTTTTATTGCTCCTTTTGTTTAGCAATTAAGCTCTTAATTGAACTAGATTTCGCCAATTAACTAGCTACTCACATAATTAAATTTCTTCTAACTAATTAGTTATTAGTTAGTTTCTACCACTTAGTTATTAGTAATCATGATTAATCATAATCTTAATTATGACAATTTACTATGTAGTCATGAAGATTCTTATTTATTATAAATGGATTTCACTTAGATTAAATAAACTAATATTACTTTGTATAATTGCTTTTATTAACCACTTAACAACCTAAGAAAATAATAATAATAATAATAATATTATTTTTTTTTTCTAGAAATTTCAGCAGCATTTCCTCTATAAATATGTTTTTCATACTTTTACTATTTCACAATCATAAAGTATGGCACAACCCAATCCGTGGGCAACCAAAGCAATATATCTTTCCCATCTTCCATTCAACCAATTTGTAATTAAATTCAAAACAATCAACCTACTTAATTAAATCAAATTATATAATTCGAGTGTTTCACAATTATTTATACTTGAACAAAAATTCGTTTATATCATTTTCGATTAAATAATTATACTCCATTTAATAATTTTTCAACCACATAAACTCAATTAGACCTAACCACACAGTTCTGAAACCGCTAGTTTCGATTTTGAAATCAACGGTTTCAGTTCTAAAAAATTTAGAATCAGAACCAAATTGAAAATTGACGATTTCGGTTCCTTAATGGTTCCAGCCGGTAATTTTGATCGATTTTTTTATGAATCGCATAATTGTAAATAAGAAATTAGAGAATATTTTTTCTTCAAAATTTAAAATTTAAAAATTTGTGAAATGATTTCTAAAAAAAATACTTTTAAAAATTAAAAAAATACTTGAACTTAATTTATTTATTTTAAAAAAGTCTTCAACTTAATTTATCTTTTCTTTAAAAAAGTTGAAACATATTTGTTTTTTTTTAAAGAAAAGCTTCAACTTAATTTTTTTTTAAAAAAATTAAATTGCCTACGTATCCACTTGAGGTTTAGAGGAATCAAAGCACACGTAGTTCCTACTGACCTTGTACCAACTTCACCCTTTTTACCTTAGTCGCTATTTTCACCACCGTTTGATCTTTCCATTGAGGGCCTATCATAAAGATCATATAAATCTTTATTTTCTTTAATATTCTCTTATGCTCCTGTTGAGTTTTCTCTACTTGCTATTATAAGTGTAACGCCTTGATTTTTTGAATTTATGAGTAATAGTTTGCTGGATTGCTAATTAGTACTAAATTAGATTTTGGTACAATTCCCGATTTGGATAATTTACTTTTATGATTACTGAGTATATATGATGATTCATGCATCGCATGTTATTTGTGTGATCCTCTATATACAAAATGATTTTGAATTGCAAATTATGAGATTGTGTGTTATGAAACCTTGTTATGAAATTTAATGTGATACAATCTAATTGCACCTAGATATTTGGAATTGAGATTAAAAATGATATAAAATTGAACTAGGAACATTTTTTGCTCAATTGATATGATTTTTTTCCTATTTATGGGGCATTAAAATAATTAATTTGGTATTTATTGTCAATTATTGGAATTTGACTTTCAAATATGATTTATTGATAACTAATAGTATTAAAGGATTATTTGTTAAGATATAGTTTTAATTATATATATATTATTAATATATTATGAGTATTTCATTAAATGAGTTTCATTAATTAGGTGGACTTATTGACTTTGATCATTTTGTGTGATTAAAAAAATAATAAAAAAATAAAATAAAATTTGTTAACCTAATTCAAGAAGAGTGGTCGACACCCTCTTCTAAGAAGAGAGTGTCATCCTCTTCACATGCACCTAAGAGAGAAAAGAGAGAAAAAGAGAAAGGGAGAGAAGGAAGAAGCTCTTCTTCCATTCCTATGATCTCCACCATAGAAACCTATAATCAAACAACAAATTGAGAGTTAGTAATATTAGAGTAGTGATTTAAGGTTCAAGTGGGCTGTGATCATAGAAGGATTGTATAATCAAGAGAGGGGTGGACCTTCTAAGGTTGATAAGGGCAAAGGGAAGGCATGATTGTGAAGTTGAGTTGCTATTGTGCGATCTGAGGTTTATACTTTGCAATTATATGTTTAGTTTGATTTCATTTATTAATGTTGGTGTTCATAAATATTCCTTTTTCTCTCATTTATTGATCTTAAGAATTTGTGTTTTTAAGTGTAAAGTTGAAAATTTTGTGTAAAATGCTTGAATTGATAAATTTTGATGTTGAATGTGTTATTGGACCAATTTTAAACTCATTTTTGGATCCATTACGTTTTTCATTTGTATTTGAGCTCTTGACAAATGTTGTAGCTCTACTTCTTAGCTTTTTGAAACATCATTTTGTGTCTAATTTGAATCTCCATAGGTCATATTATGATCTAAATACTAAAATTGGTTCTGTCACGACATCAAACTTGTATATTCAGATTGATTGCCCATTTTAACTACTAAGATGTCTGGATTATGACTAGTGTCCCTCATAAAAGTTTTATATTTCCTTGTTAGCTTTCCAACGCATCTTCTTGTGTCTAATTTGGATGCTTATAACTCAAGTTATGATTTAAATACCAAAAATAGTTTGAGCAGAAAATGTTGACATGCCCAGGCCGTGAAAATTTTAGAGACTATGCCCAGGCCATGGACTCCCCTGACTCTCAAAGTATGATTTTGTATTTTTGACCTCTTAATGATGCCTAAACACTCTAATTGCATACCTAATGTATCCTTGATGTGGTAATCTTTAAAATCTTCTTTAAATATGACTAATATATCATATGGAAGTCAAATAAGAACGCACATATCATATGTGACTAAAAACCAAAAAAGAGAGAGAGTGTGTGTGCGTGTAGGTGCGTTTCTTTGTCTGTCTATGGTCTACTTGCATTTGTTAGGTAACGTCTGTCGAAGAAGATGAGAGCCTTTATTAGGTAAAAAGATTTTGAGGGTTAGGGATGTAAGAGGAGAGAAAGTGTTTAAAGTAAAATATTAAAAAGGTAGTTTTGGGGCATGTGGTTTTGTCATTTTATCCTTATTCAAATAGGAGAGAGAAAATAATTTTAAATTTAAATTTTCGGGGAAAATTTTTTAATAAGGGTAATATGAACATTGTATATGCAGAGATACTCTTTAATTTTTATTGTGCCAGTTTCAGCATAAGTAGATTAATATTGTTCATATATATACAATATTCGCATCAATGAACAAATCAAACAAAAGAATAATAATTAGATTAGTCAAATCAATTCTTTATCAAAGTTTGTGTCATATAAAAAAAAAAAAAAACAGAAAACCAATTATATATCAATAACATTATATAGTACACATATATTCTGTATATACATCGAATACAATATGATCAATAAGACGAAATCGTCTTACAACACGACATCAATTTATATACATATATATATAAGAGTCTGACACCGCATGTAAGATAAATTTAGAATGTAGTGCATGAATTTAAAATACTAATAATTATTATAAAGCAGAAATAATTTATGTACTTAATTTGTGGTTTAAAATATAGTTTCTGATTTGATTCATTATATTTTCTGTAATTACGTATTTGCAAATACAATTAGTATTTGTGTGATAAACATTTGATATTCCTTTCTGTTCAATTGAATTAGCGAAAATTAGGATTAAAAATTGAGAGAGAACTTAGCCTATTTATAAAGATTTTTATAGACCTTCCTATCACAAGTTCTTATAGAATTAAACCTACAACTTTACTGTCTAATCATACTGGCCCACTAGAGATGCATAAATCTATTGTACAAATGATCATATAAATATTTTTAAATAATATTTATTCATTCTGTTTTTACAAATTAAAATAGCCGGAAATTAATGGTAGTCCACGTTAAAAATTCTTACAGTAATTTGTGAAGTTCTTTAACACAGTCAGATAAATCTTTTTATAGGGTTAAGCAAAGTTATATTAATTAATTTATTGCTATTTTTACATTCTTTTTTTTTTTTTTTTTTACCTTTTCTATTTTGACTTATTTTTATGGTTTGGCTTTCTACTATGATATATAATTCATATTTGCCTATTTCCCCTTTTATATCTCACACATGAAAAGAAAACCAATGTTTATAGAATGAAATGGAAAAAAAAAAAAGAAAATTTTTTATAGAGGGCCTATATGTATCTTTTTGTTTTTGTTTTATGAATAAAAACGTAAAAGACAAAATTATTAATTTAATAATTATATATATTACTGTCACCCTAATTTTTCAATTGTAATTGCACTATTATTGTAGTTTTTCTTTTTATTAAAGTGCCAGAAAGAATAAAAAATAAATCTCCCCAATAATCTTTAAGTAAGATTTCTTTTAATCAAACCACTAATTTCTCGGCAACTAAACATCTTATGAAATGGGATATGCTCATGGAGAATCAAACCTTAATCAAACAGACAGATGATCAAGACTTTATCACCTCGAATGGTAATTTTTATATAAGATCAAGTTACTGTTAATTAATAAATTAAATTTCTTTCTATAATTTATTTTTTTATATACTTGATAAAAAAAAAGATAATTTCATATTATTATTTTGTTAATGTTTCAAATTTTATGATGTTTTTATAATAGATACAAAAATTAAATCAAGTATTTATAACTTATAAACGGAGGTTTGAAAGTGAATATTTTGAATACAAAAGAAAAGATTCAGTCTCAAATGCTTTTGTTGCAGTAGGATTATTTGAATTTGAAGATTTTCTCTGGTTTTTGTAGAAAGAGAATATAGGCAATCTCTCATCAGTTCCCTCCTGAATCAACATTACTACCATCATTGCGTAGAAAAGATTAACCTTCTTTATTAAAAAGAAAAAGCACACCACATTCTAATGAAGAAAGACTGACCCCAACTTTTCTAATCGATTCCATAGGCCCTTTTCAGCTCTAAAACGAAGCCATAGATCTTTTTCTGGTCGGGAAGAGAATTGGACACAGTTTCCTTCTCTAAGCATCTTTTCACCCATGCAATAAGCTTAGGACATTCAGCTTCTACACTGAAATTTCCAGACACTTCATAGGCATAAAACCAAGAATAGAATGGGATAAATGCCACATCCACATAGCCAAAACATTCTCCTCCAAAGTATGGCTTATCTCCAAGCTCTCCTTCTAAAATCTTGAGGGACTCTATAAATTCCTTAGCTGCCTCTTGCTCTTCTCCTTTTGTAGCCCATGTCTTCCTGCCAAGGTCATATATCTGCATCACCAATTAACGCTTTAGATATAACGCAAACGTCACATATAGAATAATATATATACAACAGAAATTCAATGAAAATCACCTTCTTGTCAACAAAATCAGCCCAGAATGTAGAAAACTTAGAGAGAAATTCTGGAGGAAAATATTCTTATTCACATTATCATACGTATAGGTACAGAGGTATTTATATACTTTCTAATCTAATAAAGTAATAAAGATAAATCTATTTAACCTTATCTCTAATCTAACAAAGTGATAAGGATAAATCTATTTAACCTTATCTCTCTAAAACCAAATAAATTTTATTTAAAATAATTTTGAGTATATAAAAATTATGTTTGATTTATATAATTTTAATTTATTTAATTTAAAAATATTTTTAAAAATAATGAGATGTCATGATATATAATATAATTTCAATTACATAAATACATGATAAATGTTTTAACAATAAGTTAAAAGTTTATTTATCAGATAATTATTTACTTTTGAAATTTTTATTTTTTATAGTTGTGTTTAAAAGAGTTTCTTTTTTCTTTTCAATTTACACTATTAAATAGTAACATATATGTTTAATGATAGAAAAAGAAATATATTATACTTTTTTATAACCGCGACAGTCAATAAGTCATTTAATCAATTTTATATCTAATGATATATATTTAATTAGTTTAAATCTAATGGTGAGAAAAAAATTCTATATTGGTTAGAGAAAGAAAATTTTAATTATGTACCTTAGTTTCACCCTATAAATATTTTAAAAAATAAATTTTCTGAAGGTAAAAAAAGTAAAAGCCATCCAACTTATGTTTTTCATTTATTTATGTAAAAAAAAAAAATTGATTGGAACTCCCTGAGTTTTAAATTTTGAAACTTTAGTATTTGTAAATAAATCAAAACTAAATTTTTATACTATGATAATCTTGAATATAATAGATTAAAACTAAATATATTGATTTAATTATTTTAGTTTAATTATCATTGTTCAATTTGATTTATCCTAAAATTATTCAATATTGAACTTTGAAAACGATAAAATAGATTTTATTTTTGTTTATGGATAAAAAGGCAACATGTCATCATATATTTATTTGAAGTTAAATTTTTATAAAAGATAATTCTAACCATTTTTTTTTAAATTTTATAATTCGTTTCATACTATAATTTATATTTACTAAATAACATAAGTTAATATATTACTTTCGATTTCTTTTTAAATTAAAATATCTTAATAATCAATAAATTATTTTATCATGAAATACCTAAAATATTTAATTTAAAAAATTATTCATTTAAATTTTAATTATAAAATTTTAACCAATAAAATTATGCCATATAATATTTATTGAAACCTAAAACCAATTTAATTTATCCTAAAATCACTTTAGAGATCATGAAATTCGAATCAAATTATTAAATTGGACTGAGTTAATTTAAATTAGACTCAAACTAAATATTTTTATTATGTATCACTGCATCATCATTTTTTTTCCATTTATTTTCAACTGGGCAGTTTGATTACTATATTTTATTGTTAAGGGTATTGAAATAAATCTCCAGAATTTAATTACTTAATGGTTGATTTTATTATTTTTGAATGGTTAATTTGATTTTTAGTACTTTTGGTCGGTTAGTGTTGTTTTGTTGGTGGTTGATTAATTTGACTGTGGTTGTGGATTTAGGTGAATTGGGTGATGATGATTAATTTTATTAGTTTTGTGGTTGATTTATTTATTAATTTTGGTATTAGGTAATATAGATTTTTTATGTGGTAGTTTATAAGAATTTAATTAATTATTGGGTTTGATAAGAATAAATGGATTGAGGATTTTGAGTAATTAAGGATTAATTGAGGTTTGTATTAAAGTAAATGGATTATAGAATTTTAATTATGGATATTATTAAGTATTAATTAATTGAGGATTGGATTAATTAAAGATGAGTTATGGTTTAAAAATAAGTCTGTGGCAGAATTTTATAAAGAAAATTAAGGGATTTGATTAGTTGGATTATTAAGGTTAGGAATTAATTTTGTTAAGGTGGTAAATATTAGAATAGATTATTAATCGGTAAATTGTGGAAATTAAATTCATTTAGAAAAAAAATATTGAATGCATATATAGGTGTATTCCATAGAAGTGAATTAAGGACTAAAATTTATGAATTTTAGTTAAATAAAAATATATCCAGTTGAGTTAGATTAATAAGGGATTAGGATTAATAAATTTTGATTAATTAGGATTAAAGTAGTAGATTTTAATTAATTAGGATGAATTGATGTCCAAGACAACTTCATGTCCAACTTTTTAAATTTTTCCAAGACAACTAGCTCAAACTAGACCTTTTTAGTAGACATCTTCATGAAAAACTCCTCATCTTTCCAAGTGTCATCAATGTGTTCCCTTTTCTCAGACTCATCTTTAGCTTCTTCATCATCTTTGATTACCACTTTCTCTTTTCCCTTATCGGATCTCATAAGCTTCTCGAGGCTAGATGCTGCTACCTTCTCAATCATTTTCTCAATTTCAGATAAGAAAACACAAGTCTCTCCCATACTGTCAGCTAAAGTAGAAGTGGAAGCAGAAAAATCTATTCAGATCGGAGGGTCCTCAATCTCAAAGCGGGAGCCCGACAAATTGGAGGGAACTGAACTTGGTAAATCAGAGGGGGTTGAAGGTTCTTCAACTCTAACTAACCTGCTATCCGTCCTCAACAAATTGATAGCTTTTGGTGCTTTCTCTTTATACGGTGCTATCTTGACTGCACAAAATGAATGTTAGAAACACGACATAATGCATGTATGTATGGATGCATGCTTATGGAATGTTATACAACAATGCAATCATATAATCACAACATCATAAAATGTGACAATGTTATATTCCATCATGGCTTTATCATGACGGCTCAAATCCAAAGTTGAAGAAAGGCTCTTCAGAACTGTTAGGAGCAAAAAGTACCCTATCTCGGAGCCAAATACTTATAATCACCTTATTTCTTATTTCATTTTCTTTTTTTTTATCCTTTACTTTTGCCTCAAGCATGATGTCACTTGAGCAGGGTCTTTTATTTATTTACATTTGAGATTTCTTTAGTATTAATAAGATTTCACTCAAAAATGGATTCTTTTTGTTATTACTCCAAATAGTAGACCATTTACATTTGTTGTTCTTTTTGAGGCTCTAACTAGATAATTACAATCTTTAAAACCTTAAAGCCTAAGAAGTTTGATATGGCTTTGCATCCTCTAAAGTGAAGTACCAATTTCCACAAGACAACTAGCGATGTTGCGTATGAGAATAAATCGCGCCTCCACACCTTGGAAGGGAGTCATAGTTTTAAGTTGAACTTGCTTTATTTCAAGCAAGAGTTGATGAGCCTCTTCTAATTGGTCTTCCTCCATTAGAGTTGAACTCGAAGCAGCTTCCTTCTTAGGCATTTGGGCCTCAATCTTATAGTCACTATTGGAAAGAGCTCTTTTGGCTCATTTTGCTTCCAACACCTCAATCCCCAATATCATCTTAGGGTTTAGGGTAAAAAGGAGATAAAAAAGAGGCGTGTGAATAAGTGGATATTTATAAGTGCAAAAAAGTAAACTCAATTTTAAAGTAAAAAAAATTATTAAGGATTGTGAATAAGTGGATAACTTTTGAGTTAACTCTCTACTCAAATCCAAAACCAAAAACTAGATATTCTAAGTTTGATCCCCAGCAAAGTTGCTAGGCTGAGAATGTCAGGTTTTCTCACTTTCCCTTTTTGAAAGGAAGAAATTAATTCAAACGGGCTTAGTTTATTTTATTTAATAAAATTGGTCTTCGTCATTAAACTCATTCATTAATCCTCAAAAGGGTTCTCTTACTTTAGTAAGAGTTCTATTAAAAACAAAGTCATTAATCGCACTTCGCACGCAAATATTTAAAATGACATTTCAGTAATTATTATTTTTGAAAATTTTTTATTTATAATGCATATGATTTAAAATAATTAATCCCTAAACTCTCTTATTATGCATTGAATAATTGTAGATATTATAATGTTTTTAGTAAGAAAGTAATTTTCTTCTATTTTTAGTGATTATATATGGTTAGATCTAATATATAGTGTCACGACCCAAAACCGTGGGCCGGACCGGCACTAGGACCTAAGTAAGCTTAAGGCCCCCGAGGCCCGTAGTAAGCCTAAACGATCAACACTCACTCTATTATTATCTGATTGACAGAATAGTATGCCCATATTATGACAATATTCATAAATTTATCAGAGTCAATAATTCAAACCCGACCATAGTATTAAATACTATTCACAGCTCGGGCCCATATCCATATAACAACAGTATATTTTCATGTA
>CANUEP010219220.1:0-26498 GCA_947857235.1 Jatropha podagrica
TTTTTACTTGTTAATTTTGGGGGCCCCCAAAAATCGGGTAAATTTTTTTTTTTGTTTTTCCGTTTTTGGCGGTTTTTCAAACTTTGCCCCCCCCCCCCCCCCCCCCCCCCCCAATCGACAGGGCCGTGGGCACGTAATGGGCTCTAATTCGGCTAATTTAAGTTGAAGTAATGGGCTCTGATTCACATACGCAAGTAATGTTGGATGGAAAAATTCCGTTGTAGCTAAAGAATCAGCAAAGCCATTGTCATCTCTGGGTTGAATATTGATTTTTCTTGATACTAACTTTTCCGCTGATTGAGAATGTTTGTTATTGACATGAGAAAAGGCAGTGATATTTACGTAGTTGGGCTTTGTTTTATAACCTTTGTGGAAAATATCAAACTATATGCTATTGCTTCGTGAAATTTTGAAAGGTTGAATAACCATTTTCTTATAGTTGATATCCCAGCGTAGTTGTCAGAAATGAGAAATCAGATAAGCTATGAAAATAGTAAAATAAGAAAGCCACGTATGCGAAGCATCTTCTTGTTGGCCAGATAAGATAAGATGCTCCACGATCATTGCCACAGGCAGTGTCCAGTTGGTAGGTTCCGGCGAAATCGAAGGTTCAGTTCATATTCTTCAACCCTCGCAACAACTTAAATCTCGTTTTTTTTTTTTTGAAAGGAAATCTCGTTTAGTTATTAGACAATAAGAAAAAAAAATTACAATAATATGTATATTAAACATTTATGAAATGATAGAATGCCAAATCAATAGAGTTCTGAATATTTATGAAATGTGGATGATTAGATTCATTTATTTGGCTGAGAAGAAGCAAGTCATAATCAAATTAATAAATTCTATCATAATTTTCGATTTTATTAATTCCATCATTTTCTAATTAATGTTAAAATTTAAACCGTTTAATTTTATTTTAAAAATACTCTTTAATTTCATGAATTATATTTTTCAACCGACCAATAAAATGTGAAATTTATGGATTTTGTATTCTATAAGGTCGTTAGTTGTGAGTAAAGCGAAATGAAATGAAAAAAAAAAAAAATCAATTAGTCAATCCCATCTAATTTTGGATTAATGCTTCATTGTTACTCCCATCAGTTTAAAATAAATATTTAAATGTCTAAATTTTCACTTTTAAAAGAAAAAAAATTTCATTTAATTATTCTATAAAAATAATGCTAATTTTATCTGGTAAAATTGAAAAAATAATTATTAATATACTGTAAAAATTTTAAATAATCATTTAAAGTGAAACAAAGTAAAATATTTTTATTGCTATTAAAGTGGGATGGAGGCTTAAGGTGATTTTTTAATAAAATAAAAAAAATTATAAACGAGAATAATTATTCACACAAAATAATTATATTTTATTCTTTCTCCATAATCAAACAAGGAAACATTAATTATTTAAATGATTTACACATAGCAAGGTGCAAACACAATAAATAATATATATAGAAGAGTAATAATATGTTACAAAAGCTTGCAGACAAAGGAGATGTGGAAATCCTACAAGGCAAACATATAAACAAACATGTCATTGTCTCTAATAATCGGATGTATGGAATTGACGTTTAAAGCTTTTCCTTTTCATAACAAATTAAATATTTAAATATTTTCCTAAGAGTTCTAATGATACTTTATATTCATCGATGGGAAAATTAATTACTTAGTACTTTAGGTTTAGCAAAATTATTTAAGTAGTTTTTGCGTTTAAAATAAATATTCAACACATTCTCGATGTTTGATTCCATCGTTCTGAATAGTCCATAGTCCATTTTATAGGTTTTTTGTCATTAACTCTTAATGAAAGGACGAAAATATCTCTGGACAAAATAAAAGTCACAGCTCTCTCTCTCCTTCATGGCCTCTCTCTTGCAAAGAAATGAAGAAGAAAAGGCAAGAAAAAGGCTCCTATCAGTGAGAATACAAATTGAAACTGCACTTTGTAACTACACTTTATTCAAATAACAGAAAGGCTGAGAAATCATCTTGAACAGGAGGGGCAATCTCATCAGGATCGTCCTCAATCCAAACATGATCCGAAGAGTAAATAGACAAAGCTAATGACAAGCTACTTTATTGTAGTGTCTAGGGACATGATCAAAAGAAAACAAATGAAAATTAGAAATTAAGACATTAATTCTACTTAACCGGGTACCCCATTTATTAGGAGAAAACTTCTTTGAGGTAAATTGTCGAACAAGTGATAGGCAATATGATTCAAGCACAATTTGAAAGAACAAATAGAGAGGGCATGCTCAAGAGCAAAAATAACAACGTCAACTTTAATTTCCTACACCTCAAATATACCAACAATGCATTTTAGATCAATTATCAACAACTCACCTTTATCATTTCGGATTACAAAACTCAAATCACAACATTTATGGGTCATCAACATACCAGCGTCACAATTAATTTTAATTGTAGAACCAATTGGAGAAGACTATTTCTGAATCTAAAAAAGAAAAAAAATCGAAGGAAGAAGAAATAAAAAAGAAACGAAGGAAGAAAAAGAAGGTAAGAGGAATAGAGTTGCCAAGGGCAACTTTTGTCATTTCAAAAAACTCATCTCACCTCTTTCTTAATTTTTGAGTTATTTAACGACAAAAACGTATAAAATTATATGGAGAGACTATTTAAAATGATGGAATCAAATTTTGAGAACGTGCTGAATATTCGTCTCAATCACGAAAACTATTTAAATAATTTCATCAAATCTCAAGGACCAAATCATTAATTTCGCTCATCAATTTAATGATTATTTATTAGTAAATTGAATTATTGCTGAGGTGACTCCAAACAATGGCCACACAAATTTTGCATAGCATTGGATCATTTCTAATTCTTGGTTTATTAGGTACTTATGGCTATCATTTAACGATCATATTCTTTTCTTTTTTTTTATTTACTAATTAATACTTGTTAAAAAGGTGGTTGGATACATTTTTTAGGTCTTACATAACCTTAATCTTGGACAACATTCATTATGCTGAGCCCTTATAGATTTGTATAAAGCTCTACTAATAGGATGAGACGTTCATCTTCATTACCTTGCGTCTGCGTCAAGCTAGTTGTATGATTATTATTATTTTTTTTCATCAGCAAAATTAATTTTTTTTAAATTATATATATTTAATTAGTATCCAACTATTATCCGCCGGGAAGATACTCTTATGAATTTTAAAAACTTCAGTGTATAAACTTAAAAGCTTCACTCAGTAATTAATCTTTTTCTTTTTCCTTTTTTTTTTTAATTTATGGATTTCTTAATTCTGATATGAATAATTTTTACTTAATTAGATTAAAAAATAAATTTAAATGTATATAAACACTTATCTACTAATATTCTCTATATTTATAAATAAATAAATAATTTTCTTTATATCGCTAATAAAAAGGCGGTTTAAATGATAAGACATATTTAAATTCAGTGAATAATTTTTATAAAATTAGGAATGAATTGTTTTTTAGTAAAATGGCTAGAGGTTGTTCCAACCTACAGAAATTATGCTTCTGAAGACAAATTATTAAGGAAAAAAAGATAATAAATTAGTAAGTGTAAGAAGGGAAATAGAAGGAAACGAAAGTTGCACAATTACACAAATGCAATAACAGCACTAATGTAGACAAAATGTCAAGGCACCAGTGATTTGATTAAACTGATGAGTCATCTGTCAATATGTTATTTTGATGAATGGGCACCAAAATAGAGAAGGGACTACAATGCTTCTTTGCTGTACCACCACAACAATCCAAATAATGGGGAATGAAAATTAGATTTCCAATCTTTGAGACAATCTGAATGGCTGTCACTAAAGTCTTTTTTTTTTTTTTTATAGTAAGAAATATTATCATTTGATTCAAAAAGATTATTGTAACAATGTCATATTTCGCTTTTATAACATTATCAAAATCAACACTCTATTTTTATTAATTATAGCATTTGATAATGTAATTTCATAATAATTAATGAATAATTTTTCGATATCCATTATTTTTTTACAAATTAACAAATCCTATTTATAATATAAAACCGTTCCCTTCACCTATTTTTTATTATTTTAAATTTATCAACTAATGAAATAGCTATTTTTATTAAATATTTTCACTTTATGCCATTATATAAACAATTAACAATTATCGTAAGGGTTAATATTATGGAATAAAGCTTTAAAATTAATTATTATAATTGTCATTTAGAACTAGTAAATTCTTTTGGTATCTCATTTCATATGTCTATATATCTATATATATGCAACCTGAAAAAAAAAAAAAAAAGTTTGAGGCATTATCTTTGTTTGCCTTTTTATTTTTCTGTATTCTGATTGGTCAACTCAAATAATTTTTCAATATTTAATATTTAATATTGCTATTGATTTCATTATTGAAAATTTGACCTTTATCGTAATTTCACAAACACTACCCTCCTGAAAAATTGGCACCATAACATATTTTACTTTTTAAATTAACCAAACAAAATTTCAAATATTGACTTCTCTGTACTACCAATGTATTAAATTAAGAGATTTTAGATGAAACAAGAAAAGGATTTTCCATATCCTTAAAAAAGCTTACTAGGGTAAGAAAATAAAGATTTTCCATAAAATAATTATCATTATTATGATTTTTTTTTTATGTGATTTCCATAACTATGTATATATATATATAAACCAGTTTCAATTAAATCGATTAAATTGAGACGATGGGATCTAAATTTAAAAACTATGTATATATCAATTTATAAACAACATAAACACATTAGAAAGAGAAATCCATCAAGTTCAAGTTAACAACACTTAATAAGAGTGATTACGTCTGATTTTAATTAAAATCTAATTAAATTTTAATTATAAAATTCAATTTGATTCATTTGAAAATAATTCAATTTGGACACATTTTTTTATTTAATTAAAATAATATCTTTTAAATATTTTATTATTGTATTTTTTTTCTCTATCTTCTACGTGTATAAATGAGGTTTTTTTTTTATATAAAAAACGTTTATACGGAAAAAGAAATTCATAGAAAAAAAAAAGTAATTTTCAAAAATTAAAAATCAAAAATAATTTTTAACCCTTAATTTTCGTTCGGTACATTACCATTAGAGTTAACCTTATCTACCAACCAAACGTTTCATTAATAATTTAGAAAATCTTCAATTCACGATTTACACGTGGAACATTTGTGCAGTGCGCTTTCTGGCTTTAGCATCCTCTCATGTCGCTATCGTGCAATTCGTTATTATTCATGCCCAAAATAATTGCATGGATAATTTCTCAATTTTTATCAAAATTTCTATTTAATTTTCATCAATTAAATATCTAAACATAATAATTTTTATTATTTAATTCTAATCTTTTTTTATCAAAAATACACATTTTTGTTCAATAAATAGTATCTCAAGTCAATATCTATTATGTTAATAAATATTCTTATATATATATATATACTGCTGTGTGTAAAAAAATTATCTAAAAATTATTAAATTGAAATAATAATTATTTATCATATATAAAGTATTAATATGAAAAAAATATTTATTACTCTTTAAAATCACAAATGTGACAAAAATTTTAAAATAATTTTTTTTTTAAATCTGATAAATATTATAAAATACAACCAGTAAATATTTTACACTTAAAATAATTTAGAATCTCAACAAGAGCATAGCAATTTTCAATGTAAACTTAATTACTATCATTCTTCGCATATTTTAATTGATTACACTTTAAATTTTGAGTTTGAGATTTCAAATTTTACTAATTACACATTAAATATATTTCCTAATTTAAAATTATATTTTTGTTCGAAATATCTTCTATGAAGCGTGGATTTCGGAGAATTAATTGACGGAGTAATTAGTAATTACAGGCAAGCAGTGATTTTTTAACCAAAACAAGAATCGTAATGGCCAATGCTTTTTTCATTTTTAAGGTTAGCTAATTCGGGACGTAACTCTGTAAAATTCGTCCACAAACGACAAACCATCAAAACAAACGTCATATGCTCTCTCTTCTTTATAAACAAATCCACTCCTTCTCTTCCACTATACGACCCTCTCTGTCATTCTCTGCTTCATCCCAATTTCTCCTATCATTCAGCTCAGATAATCCTGCATTTACGGAAACATAACAAAGATGCAGAGATTTGTCGCCAAAAGGTTACTTTCGGGAAGATGCTATCTCTCAATCCATCGCAGCTTCTCTCAGCTTGCTCAGAATGAGGCTTCCGTCGTTGACAATGACGCTCTTATCCCCAAAATGCCCCCTTTTGATTACAATCCTCCGCCGTATACCGGTCCCTCCAGCGAAGAGATTATCGCTAAGCGAAAAGAGTTTCTCAGCCCTTCTTTATTCCACTTCTATAAAAAACCCGTGAGTCCAAATCATTTTAGCTTTTTTTTAATTAAATTGCGCAAATCGTAAGCATTGTTTTTTACGTCTAATTTCATATAAATAAATCACTTTCAAAACCTAAACAAGTTTTTAACGTTCTAATTGGCTGTTAACGAATTGACAATTTTCTTTGTCTTGTTAATTTTACGGTTATGTTTATGGGAAAATGATATGAAATGAAGGAAATAAAACTATAACTTTGTTAATCTTATTGCCGTGTTTTGGGCCGTTGGATCTGAAACTGATGTGATGTGACATGGGATAGTCCTTCCTTTGTGTTTCTCTGGCAGTTGAACGTGGTGGATGGTAAGATGCAGTACTTATTCGATGAGAACGGGCGTAGATACCTTGATGCTTTTGGAGGGATTGCTACGGTGTGCTGCGGTCATTGCCATCCAGATGTACTCGAGCCAATCATCAACCAGATCAAGCGCTTGCAACACTCCACCGTTCTCTACCTCAATCATGCCATTGCTGATTTCGCTGAGGCCTTGGCCTCTAAGATGCCTGGCAATCTTAAGGTACACGCTGAAGCCTTTGAATCAATCTGAAATTTTTCTCTCTACTAACAGAAAAATTTTGGTTGTATCATATAAAAATTTTAATGTATAATTATAATTTTTAAAGCTTTTGAATTTGTGCACAGGTTGTGTTTTTCACAAATTCTGGTACGGAAGCAAATGAGTTGGCGATGATGATTGCAAGATTATACACAGGGTCTCATGACATAATATCGTTGCGGAATGCATACCATGGCAATGCAGCCGGGACAATGGGTGCCACTGCCCAATCCATCTGGAAATTCAATGTTATACAGGTATATTCTCATTGGTTTTTATTTTTTTGTTCTTTGAACAGAGTATATTCTCATGGTTTATGTATGTGTATATACAGTGAAGTTAGGTGATGATCATGACATATTTGGATGTTGTCAGAATCATACAAAACAAATAGAAAGGCGTTAGCTTCACTTACTGTTGAATATTGATTATATAGTCAGGTTCAGTGCACAATGCGATGTCAGCACATAATTTGTGCATAGCCTATTAATGGTATCATAATAAATATTCTTATAATAAGTTGCTATCAAATTGGATGTGAACTTATCGATTTTGTGGAGAAAGGGTATTTGTATTTGTGCTAAACCCTTTAAACTTAAAGATTTTCAATGTTGTCGGAGTTAAAACATATTTGATGGTGTAATGAAAAAGGACAAAATATTTTGATGATTTTCTCTCCTTAAGTAAAGGTTGTGAATATTTTGCATTAGGACTGGAGCGACATATTATTGCCAATCTTTTTCAAGTTAAAAAGGCCCACTTTTTGCTGTCGACTGTAATAAACTTATTATCAAGGCTATTACAGGGAGCATTATCAAGGCTCAAACATGTGGCATAGTTTTTGATGCCTAATCAAAGTGGATATTTTGTTTTGGATCTTTTGTCAGCTTATAAATTTTTAAAGAGGGTCGCTTTCTTGCATAGAAAGAACTGGACCCACTCTGCGTGAAAAGAAATGATACAGAACCAAGCATGTCATTTTAGGATGCAATAATTTACTGTTCTAATTCCTGGGCTAGCTCTGGTTATTATTTTGGCAAGATGTATTATGTTTGCTAAAACAATATAAGACACAATTTACAAGTTGTTAATTGCATGTATGGTTGGAAATCTCTCTCTTTTTTTCGGAAGTTTAAATTGTTATTTTTTGCTCCCTTTCCTTTTTCTTGCAACTTATTCAATATGCTTCTTATTGTAAAGATGGTAAACAAATATTTGCATTATTCTCTATTCACAACAGAGTGGAGTTCATCATGCCCTGAACCCAGACCCATATAGAGGTGTCTTTGGCTCAGATGGAGAAAAGTATGCAAAAGATGTCCAAGATATCATTAACTTTGGGACAAGTGGCCATGTTGCTGGATTTATATCCGAAGCCATACAGGTAATAATTATCTTGGCAGATTATCTTAGCTATGCAGGCAATAATTTTGTAGAAAATTAGAAATTTTATTTATGGGAAATTACTTTCTTGTATATGACAGGGTGTCGGTGGAATTATAGAACTGGCCCCAGGTTACCTGCCTGCCGTTTATAAAAGCATTAAAAATGCAGGAGGCCTTTGTATAGCTGATGAGGTTCAAGCTGGGTTTGCTCGTACTGGAAGTCATTTCTGGGGATTTGAGTCCCAGGGTGTTGTTCCTGACATAGTAACAATGGCAAAGGTTAGTCTTTTTTTTTTTTTCATCCTTTTGCTTTAGACATATCCTAATATAGTAATGTAGGTAGCTGCTCTTTATGAGGGTAATTTTCTCTGGATTATGACATTTCAATTTAGATCTTGGACTTAGTTCTGCTTTGTCCTCCCCCACCAGGCTACGTGCCGTGTTTTTAAAATTCCTTAATTATTAAAAACGCACTTATAACCATTGTTATGTGTATTTCCCAAGCATAAGAACATGGATTTGAAGTTTACAATTTTTTTTTTTTTTTTTTTTTTTTCATTCACACGTTCAGGGTATTGGGAATGGTATTCCTCTTGGTGCCGTTGTCACAACTCCTGAGATTGCTGAAGTATTGACGCGCCGCAGTTACTTCAACACATTTGGGGGAAATCCTGTGTGTACTGCTGCAGGGCTGGCCGTTCTGAAAGTGATCGAGAAAGAAAATCTTCAGGAAAATGCATTTGTTGTGGGGTCCTATCTGAAAAAGAGACTAACCGAACTCAAAGATAAATATGAAAGTAAATCATCTTTCTAGCCTTTGACTTTATTTATTCGACACTAGTTTATACTTAACAAAATTTCAGCTTTAGCTCTAATCATAGATCTAAAATATTTGAATCCCTGTAAGAAGCAATGTGAAACAGATGGTAATATTTGAAATTCTTGTCTTGCAATGATATAAAAAGTCAAATATTTAGCACTATTCGTTTTAGCTACAAGAATAGCCCTTTCTTGTTCCCATTTTGTTTTCTAAATTGGAACTGGTGTCTGCAGTTATTGGAGATGTGAGGGGAAAAGGATTGATGCTTGGAGTTGAACTTGTAACTGACCACCAACACAAAACTCCTGCAAAGAGTGAAACTTTGCATATAATGGACCAGATGAAAGGTCTCTATTTCCCCTGCCCCATGGTCTAGGTAGACTTAATATTACTTCTAGTTTCTAACAGATCCTTTTTCTCTTTTGTTTTTGCAGAAATGGGAGTCTTGGTTGGAAAAGGTGGATTCTATGGAAATGTTTTCAGAATTACTCCTCCTCTCTGTTTTACCAAAGAAGATGCAGGTACATGTTCACATTTGTTTAATATAAATGAATTTGACAATAAAAGTATTTGCAAATAACACAATTTCATTTTGGTAATTTTGAATTCCATAAAATTGTATCCTGTGGTTGCAGATTTCTTTGTTGATGTGATGGATTACACAATGTCAAAGATGTGAAGATTCCATAATGTAGATAATGATGTTTTATTAATCATTTGCAAATCAATGAAACTTGTTCTGCATAATTTCATGTCAGTTGTGAGTGTAGCTTATGAAAATATCAGTAATAGGTTTCTTCCTGAATGAGTTGTTGCTGCCTTAATGAAGCAATGAGTCAACAGCTCGTTGTCTCTTGCTCAAACCTGTATCTGGGTCATAAAATTGTTCAACTTCTGAAACATTTTTGCTTGCAGACAATAAATGTTTGTTTCCTATGAATCGATAATTAGCAAATCTTATGAATTGATGTTAAGATGGCTTTCTTCCTTGGCATTACAGATTGAATCATTTGCTTGTATAAATACAAGCTGGTTAGTTTTCAGCAGGAAAATTTGTATAGAACAAGGCTTTCCTGAAATGGTTATTTTTATTTTTCACTTTTTACAATTAGGTGGTATCATAACTTACTCCATGATTTTTCACTGGAATATAACCAAATATAACTAGTCATGAAATCATGCAATAATAAAGAATGACTTGAATATTAAAATTTTGGAAATAGAAAATGTAAAACACATACAAAATCTCCTTTTTTTTATATTTGAAAGCGAGTTGCACGTATTTGTACTCATTAATCCTACTCGTTATTCATTTTAATTAGGTCCAAAATTAAAAATTAAAGTAAAAATCATTTACTTTTTTTAATTTTTTTTTATAATTCTTGAAATTCTTATAAATAAAAATTAAAATATAATTACTAATTTATCTTCTTATTAATTAAATTAATTAATAGCATCTATAGATATAATTTATAATTTCTTACATAACTAATGCGTTAGTTTTTATTTTATTCAAAACTGACTAATTTAGTTCAATTTTCAGAATTATGAATTATTATAACATTAATCTAATGAATTAGACTTAATTTATATAGCCACAATATAATATATAACTTTGATTTCCATATTAATTATGGATAAAGTTAGCTAAAATTTTATTAATTGCATATAATATTTTGAATTATGTCTTTGCACAAAATCTAAAAATAAATTTTTTATAGTTCTCAACTGCACATGAGAATCAATATATAAAGTCTAGAATATACTCTATCAAATTTAAAGAATATATAATGAGATTAAAGTTAAAAATTACAAAGTCATAAATAAAAAATATTTGAAAAATATTAAAATTTTAAAGTTCTAATTATCTTTATATTTTTTAAAAAATATACAGTTAAATTATAGAAAAATTAAATAAAATTTTTATAAATTTCAAAAACAAAAAAAAATAAAAAAATGAATAAAAATAGAGCTCTTATTTTCTCCTTATGTTTTTTTAATATAAAAGAGTTGAAAATGAAAATGATGACAAAATTCAAACATTTATAGCCTACTATTTTCAAAAAGATTTCATTAGACTAAAAAAGAAAAACTCTCTTTTTTATATCAGTCAAATACTATAATATCATACTTTCCATTGTTTTTGTTAAATTTAAAAACTTTTAAAATACAATAATGTGATTATTCGAACAAGTATACACCATTCTCTCCAAAAAAAATCAAAAAGAAATAATATATTTAAAAGATTTTATTTTAATTTCATTGTAATTAACTAATATAGTCTAATAATAATGTGTCTAATCATATTTTAAAAAATTTTGAATATAATAAATTAATAGAAACTAAGTTCCATTTTTAATGGCTGACTTAAAATTTTCTATTTGCTTTCTAAAAAGAAATATAACATAAGAATATATGTAACAATATATGATTAAGAACATAAAAGTCTATTAATTATAAATATCACTGGACAATAATATTGCAATATCAAATAGAGAATATACTCGAATTAAAATGTATAAAAGTCTAACTAAAAAGATATCCGAAAGTAAAAATGGAATCTACTTTTTTTTATTAAAAGACATTAAAAATAGAATTAAAAAAGATGTTCAAAAGAATAAATAGATTTACTTTCTCCAATTAAAATGTACAAAATATTAATTAAAATCATATATTAAGAATTTCAAATTAAACAAAGCCTACTTTAGGAAATCCCATAATTCCATCCTCTATTCATACACATATGCATATTATAGATTATAAATTTATTTTATTATATACTAAATTAAAGAGAGCAAAATAATGTATATAATAAACACATGAAGCATATAATTTGTATTTAATTTAAATCCTAAATTGAATAAAATTAAAAAAATATATAGTAAATAAAATAATTTTTAATTTTCATGGACAACCTTATTATATAATATTAAAATAATTAAAATTAAAACATATTTATTAATCTATAGTTAACCTTAACTACCTATTAAACATAATATTTAAAATAAAATTTAAGTAATATGTAGCTAACATTAATTATATATTAAGTATAATATTTAAATAAAATTTCATTGATCGTTAATAAAGTATTTTAAAATATTTTAAATTTTACTAACGAGATTATAATAAGTTATCTTGAAGAAGTCAATGTTAATTCTACACAGGGAACTTACATATTTGCTATTTTTACATTGTAACTCTGATATTTGTAGGTTTAATGAGAAAATTAATAATTCAATCTAGAGAGGAGGACCAGCACTTGATAACTAATGGCCTGAGAGGCAAAAGTTATTTAAACCTAAAAATTACAGCCAAAGGGTAAAAGAGTAAATAGTGAGACTATTTGTTGAAACCCCCTCATCTCCAATGTGTTTCCTACCTGCACCTTTCCATACTCAACTCTGAGTTGAGTTATCCTATTGAAGTTCAAAATTAAAATTTTATTAATGCAAAAATCTTTTTTCCAGTAGTATAAAAGAAGAAAGTATTTATTCAAATAGATCCTCTGGAATTCATTACTAAGTCATATAATACAAGAATCAACTTCTATAACACAAATGAAAGGAAAATTTTATCTACCACTCTCTAATTAGAGAACTGAAAGAATTTGAAACACAATTGATTTTATCAAAAACCCTAATCTAACTTAACAATCACATACATATATGTATTAATTCAAATAAGTTCAAAAGATTAAATGATTCATTATACATTATTGCAGCACAGCCAACCAGGAAAAAAAAACAAATAGCAAAAACAATTAATTATATAAAAAGAAAGAAAAAAGGCGATATGACTACCGATCATGTCGAGCAGCCATGGACGACATGGGAGAGTAGCTGTACCTGGTAAAAATCGCAGTAGGAGAAGATCGGCGAATGCGAAAAGTAGCTGAGGAAAATCGAATAGCGGACATTAAAAGCGATAATACATCTACTAATAAATAGTCTAGTTCATAAAACATGCTTATGCTTTTCCTTAGAAACACATTCATCAACATGGAAACTGCATCGGCAAATCCGCCCATGTCCTTCTATCTCTTTCCTTCTTCTTCTGCTGCTGCTGGTTTTGCTGTTTTTGGGTGGCGAAAAATGTCAAACTCAATACCCATCGGCCTTTTGAAGAGCCGATGGGGTCATCATATTATTAATTTGATTGCAGCGACCAGCCTTAATGGCTAATAATAATGCTGGTCAAACTGGTAGTGACTGAAATACCCTTCTATTCCAATTTAACATTACTTTCTACCAATGAATAATTTTCTTTTGGCACACTCAATTTCACAAAGACAAGCTATTTCATATGACCCATCCACGCACGCATTCATGACCAATGTAGAAATGTGAAAGACGTGTCCACTAATAGTATCAATACACATGGACTCACAAAAACCATCAACGTTTGAATCTCTAACCACCATACAATTGCCAACTAAACATTCATATCTAAAGTTAGTCACCATAACCATACCTATAATAAATTGGCTTACTCTTCCACTAAAAATATAAGTTTTTAAATTTTTTATACGATAAATGAAATAATTATTAATTTTTTTAATAAATTCTAATAAAATGAAGAATAATTTATAAAAATAGTTATTGTATGTAATATAAATAATAAAGGAAAAATTGAAATAAGACCATTTATTATTCCATGCAATATTCAAAACATTTATATTTTAGAATAGAACAATCACTCTGAATATAAAGAGTGGTGTATTGCATTTATACGAAATCATCAAATTTTCTTCATATATATCTTTTTTCAAATGCATAAGTTTACTTTTATACTTTAAAAAAAATATATATGATAATGCAAACTTGATGGATGGAGGATCTATTACATCATCAATTGCAAATTTTATTAACATTCTTCACACTAATAGTAACAGTTTTTTAGTGTTTTCTAGTTTTCATATATAAGATATTAATTTTATGCATAGTTAATATAATTTTTTGAAATAATAATTTAATATTTTTTAATTATTAAATAATAAGTGTTTGGTCCATGTAATTTTATGAATTGTAGTGTTGAATAGAATAATTTTAAAAATTGAAATATTCGATGAATCATAAAAGTGTTAAATGTGCTATAAGATTTTTTTACATAAGCTACATAGATCAATTTTGTGCATTTTGTTTGTTTTCCTTTGTGATTAAATTTGTTTTATTTTGCACTCTGTATATATTTGGCTTGGAGCTTGTTTTAATCAGAAAACAACGGAAAAATTTAACCTGAATTAGATTTATAACCTCACTCATAGATTAAATCAACGAAAATAAATTTTTTTATTAAAAATAATATTTCTGATCATATATTAAAAAAAATAAAAATAAAATAATTTTTATTATTATTGATTTGGTCCATACATGAGCCTTGAATCAATCAGATATGGACAAGCGATTTCCGAAAAGAACAGTGGTGAAAGTACTACAAGGCATGCAATTTTTAGTAAAACTGCCTTTCGTGGAAGGAGGGGTAGTTAAGTAATTTCGTTGTAGTAATACTAGGAAGATGATATATAAAGACAAAGGAAAACACAAAAGAAATTCCCCAAAAACAAAATAAAGATGGAGACATGATGTGGTCATTCTACATGAGATACAAATACTGTGTTGGTGTCCTTTCGTTCTTAATCTTTAGACTTTTGTCGTAAAATGTCGACACTTACACTATTCTTGCCTAATTAATTATTTTTAATTATTTTCTTTTAAATATTTTTTAATTACTTTAATTTACTCAAAACTAAAAAACATTATTTTCTTTCTTTAATTACCACTATTTTTTCTACTTTATTGTAATTTTGTCAGATCGAAAGGAATTTTTTTATGGCCGTTAGATCTGTTGGCTGATCGGCCATGAGTCATAATTTATAATTTCTGAAGAAACATGCAAGTCACATGGCTGAATTATATTAATAAATTCAATAGTTTCTATTTATATTTTTTATTAATATCAAATAATTTCAATTTATTATATTTTTTATCACTAAATTTGTAGTGAGAGATTATATTTTGAGTTCAATAGTAAAATGATATTATAAAAAAAGGAATTTAATGATTGAAAGTAAAAACTGCCTAATTATTCAACATTTGAGTCTTTCTCACAGAAAAAATAGAACTAACACTGCAAATCAAACGTAAGCACTTTATGCATTTTTTCAGAAAGTACACTTCTCTAATGTATTAACACCACCTAAAAGGAAAAAGATTTTTTAGGTCAAGTATTAGTTTAACAGAGAGATATTAAGTTTTTTTTTTTTAATAATTTTTGTTATTTCTTTTAGTGATATGCCAATATATGCAAGGAGATTCTTGTGGGTGATTTTCCATTTCAAACAAAATTTCAAAATTTAGTAACTAAAGTCAAAATTGAATATTACCCATCCAATGAAAAGGCAAAGCTGGAGTTTGTTGTAGTGTATTTCAAAAAGGATAATTGTCCCAAATCGGCAAATTAGAGTCTGTCCCTTTGTTATTGTTATTGTTGTAGTGCGTTTCAGAAAGAGACTTTGTCTCACATTGATAGAATAAAGCCTTTTTCTTAAATTTATAATCGAACTCTCTTTATTGGGTTATAAAGGGCAAAGTGGAAATATGAGAAAGTTTAAACGCAATTCTTATACATGTAGATCGGGTCTGCCTTTCAGGCTAAGGCCGCAGCAGTGGACTTTCTAATTAGAGCTGGGCCCAGACTCGCCTGTTCATGGGCTTCGATTGAGTGTGTGTTTTAAATCCTCAAAAAATGCAAACTTTTGATAAGCTTAAACCTTGAGAATTTTGACCGAGCTGTCTTCGCACATAAAAAATTCAAATTGTTAGTAATTAAGTTAAGTATCTAAAAAAAAAAAAAAAAGTTATGGTGCCAACAATTAACTGGGAGTGTGAAAGTGGATTGCATCTTCTTTTATCCATAAGATTTAAGGTTCAAAATTTTAAAATTTTTTCTAATTATCACTCTCAATTCAAATATAAAAATACATTTGCGTAATGTGTTATTATTTATGATTTGTATGTAAATTGAATTTCACAAATACAATTATTAAATGTAAAATTTTTAAGAATACATCTCTTTAATTAATGTCTGTTTCAAATTTAAGTACTCTTATGTTACTTTTTATTACTCAAATTTAGATTTTCTCGGGTCTAAAAGGCATATATATATATATATAATTTCTTTGGACGGGTATAACTTTATACCCATTAACGAATATATATATATCCTTAACCGTTGTTCTCATGACTTTTCATCCCATTATTCTTTCTTTACAGATTGAAATTTCACAGCTCATCCTAGACCTAGCATTATCAAATAGTTGGCACCTGCAGCAATCACAGCCACTCATTTGGCTGGCTCTAACGGCTCTATTATGTCTATCAATACACATTTTTTTTGCATAACATCACCAATGACCTATGCACTTGCATCACTGTTAAATTTTAAACAATTTTCTCACCTTTCACAAAATTCCCGTTGTTCACACCCAAAACCCCATTACTGGTTCTGTAATTTTTTTCAATATTCTCCCATTTACTTTTTTTTTTTCCACAAATGATATAAACTTAACTAATTTTCGCTCGTCTTTAGAATTAAAAGAGTTTGATTCAAGAAAAATTTGCATCGTGAAAAGTTAAACTAATAATATAATATGATTTAAATTATGATAATCAATCACATAAATATTAAAGTTAAAGCACTTTAAAATCGTTTTTTTAATTTGTCTTTTAGTGATGAATAGGCAAAGGTATTTGAAAATTTATTAAATTAATTTTTGAATTTATCTACTATAAGGTTTGTTTTTATAATATTTAAAATTACACTTATATAATAACCAACAATAACTACACTTGTCGTAATAAGAATTGTAAATCAGCGGCTGAAAGGTCCACCTTATATTATTTATTTTAATATATAATCGCTCATCCCTTAATTTTAACCACTATACGTAAATATTTTTTGGAAAAAAATAGATGATGTGAGTGTTTAAAATAGCTGTTAAAGGACATGGTAACCGGAAAATATTTATCCAATCTGTATCCGAACTGAATCCAAAACGAGGCATGGGTAGGGTTCTGGTTTTGCAAAACCCGACCAAAAACACTTGGCCATGAACCCTACTTAAAAGCTAAACCCAAGAACACAAAAAAACCAGCTATAATAATTGGTTTTTGATTTGATAAATCTTGTTTTCTTTTGCCTGGTTTGTCAAAGCATAATAGGAATTTAGGAGGCAGAGTATATGATGGTGTAGCGGCACATGACTCAGGCATCTTTATGTGATCACTAAACCAGCTAGCTAAAACAGTTTAATGCATGTATGTAGAATCCTCTTCATGTCTCCTGTCTGTGACTTTTAACTTCCATTCAAACGCGCCATTAATGGCTCTGTAGTCTTGAGGCTACCTTGCAGGGACATGTATGGTCCTCTGGTTGAGTATGTGTTCTATCACGGGCTTTGCAGTTGCTTGGTTCTTGCCTTGCACTTCTCTACGTTTTTTCTATTATTTATTTCTTTGTCCTCCTTAAAAGTGTATGATAGCACAAAAAGCAACGAAGAGGAAAAGCTAGCTGGAGATGAAAGAGAAAGGTGACAAAAGTTAAAGATTATTTACAATAGAATTCAAGACTTCAAAGTTCTAGGTCAACCATTCTCTAATTCGATGATTTGATAGTGGGCGGGGCAACTATAAATCTTCTCGAAACCAAATTCATATTTAAAAAAAATATATGAGATGCTTCTTAAAAAAAAATCTCTATTTTAATTATGATAATATGCATTTTTTTTTGTAATAACTTTTCAAAATTATATTTTCACTCCTAATTTTTTATTATTTTTCAAAAAAATAAATGTGTACATTTATTCCTTTAAAATTTTAAAATTTAAGTCTAACAAATTTGTGCCTTCAAAAAAATATATACACTTTTTTTAGAAGTAAACTATAAATGGAACAAATTGCTTAAGAGCTATTCAAAAACTCAGTTAAAAAGTGAGTTTGAGTTCAATCTTGTAAATAATTATAATTATTTTTTTTTTATTTATAAATTATAAATAAAGCAAGTTTAAATTTAATTTTTCAAATTCTTATTCAGTTTGAGCTCGAGCTCGAAAAATTTGACTTGAGTAAACTCAAATGGAAAGACGTTCTGATTTGCAAATGGGATTGTCCGTCACACTTTCATTCGTGTAGACCCACATCCATATATGCCTAAAGTACTTGAAATTGAAGTGTGGTTTTGGCTGGCTAAGCTAATTCAAAGATGGCTTATAGGTTCCATACATGTCTTCACTCGATGCATATGGACTCAAAAATGGATCATCATGATCCCACAAGGCCACCACTACCTTCATAAAAGCTTTTGATTGACATTAATTTTTACATGCATTAAATATTTCTTGCCGTATGGTCCAAAATTTTACGTCTTGATGGTAAATCTTCGTCTAATTTATTTGATTCATTCCAATGTCATTATCTTGTAATTGGGTATTTGAAAAGTCATTAATTAAATTAGAATCACAATTAGACTCTCAAATGACATGGAAATTGGAGGTTTAACTTTTTATTTTATTTCTCTGTATTGAGAATTTTTCTTATGGCCAGTGAGGTAGGACAAGAGCATCTCTATGTGCACATTTTGTCATGATTGGAGAAAAAAGTCACCTTTCCAAGAATTGATTGCCAAAAGATATGAAGATAAGCCAAAAATTATACTGGGATTAAATTAATGGAAATCTCCTTTTCTCTGATGCAAACACCTACTTAATTACTGTTAATTGTGATCAGAGGAAACAAAGTTCGATAGCTACCTTCATTTCCCAAAAGGAAAAAAAATAATTTTGAAGCTTTTTTATAAATATAATATAAACAAAATCTTCTAAATTTGTTATTTTTGCTCCTATTCAAAACACATTATAATTACTTCATATGTTTTCAAAAATTACTAAATAAAATAATGAAAAAGTTATTTAATTTTTATTTACAAATTTGGTCAAAGAATTAACAAATCCAACTTAATTACAAAACATTTGAATTTGATTTCCGTTTGAGCTCAAAACATATATAAATATATCAACTTTCAGCAACATGATTCTATGGAAAAAAAATATATAGAATATGGTCTTCTCCGGAAATATAATAGTGTATGTTATTAATGTTTAATTTCTAAAAGCTTAATATTAAAATAAATAAATAAATAGCCAAGTAAAAAAAAAAAAAAAAACATCTCTCTAATTTCTGTTTATAATGTCTTACTATGATAATTACTCTGGCAATCCCATCAAATTAATTAATCACTCATCTTGTCCACACACATAATATTATCACTTTTTTAGTCTTATCCTTAGACAAATTCAAATCTTCCACTCCTTCAATTCACTTGTCCTAATCAAAAACACAACAAATGTTCTTTATATTACTCATTGTCATCTTTATTACAGGGAAATGCCACTGAATAGAGTAGAATTGCGAATTCAAAACATTTCTTTTAAATGTATACTCTTCGATACTAAAAAAATAATTCATATTTTTTTATTAATTTATTTTGAAACATCCCCGCTTTTGATTAAAAATAATTGACTTTTTGAGAAATATAATTTTTAGAAAATACACTTCTAAAGAAATTATTTCTTAAAAGTATAATTTTTATGTATTTGATGTACAAATCAACTTATTAATTATTTTATTTTTAATAAATTTTATTAATTATTAATTATTATTTAAATATAATAATTACTTGTGCGATTAATATAATAGAAAAATTATATAAATAAAATTGTGTTTTTATTATAATAATTATTATTTCTTAATTGCACATAAAAGGTTGATTGTATTTTTGTGACATCAAGTTCCTATATTTCACCTGAAGATGAATACGTGGACATCCACAAACGAGGCAGACAGGAGATGAGACAGTGACGAACACGTGGACACTCTGTGCAAACATGCGCGGAAATATGTTTCGAAAAATAATTATGAATAGTTCAGCTTTTAAATCAAGTGTTTAATCATTGAGTCTAATTCTGTCTTTTTCATTTATAAAATCAATGATGTCACGACACATATGTCACCTCTTATGCTATTTTGTTAATTAATTCTTTAAAATACATTTGATGGCTAAATCATATTTTAAGTACATAGGGAGTTTTTTATTATATGTATTCACTCCAAGATGTTAAATAATATACCAATCTCACACTCCCAAAATATCAATATGGATTGATTGAATTTTGATAAAGGTTTAAAAAAAATATTATACATATATAGTCTTAGTGTTTTTTTCTTTTTTTTTTTTAATATTAATTCTCCAAAAAATTATTAAATTGAAATGATAATTATTAACCATATATAAAAAATAAATATAAAAAAAATTAAATTTATTATTTTTTAAAATCACAAATGTGTCAAATAAAATAAATTATTTTTTTAAATACGATAAATATTATGGACAGAAAGTAATAGATACGCATACTCATGTATAAAGACAACCCAAGGAAGCAGCAAGCAACGACCAATATTCCGACTATGTTGGGGTCTCCTAAAACCCTTTCTGTCCTCTAACATCACCATTCACTCCTACTTAGACCATACGCATCTTCAATCACACCTCATTGTACGCGTGTACCATCTCTTCTTAGCTGGCCTTTGCCATTGCACTGAATTCGTGTAAGCTATTTGAATTTGATTATTCCTTCATCTTGTAATGACTTGTGCAAAAGTTGATCAATAAAATAATAAAGTTTCTTCCCCAAATCAATAGGACAATCATATCAATATCACACAACCATTCAAAATCAAATCCAGATCGATTCACCGTTAATGAACATAAAAAAAATAAAAAAAAAAACTTGAAATTCTGAACTAATAGAACTAAGAGATGAACAGAAACAAGAATCTTGTTTCATTTTTACTACCATTCTGAAGTTAATTTTTAACTTAGTTAAGCTTTCAAGTGGTATTATGAAAATTGCAAGACAAATAATGCTAGAATTTAATTTAAATTTTCTATTTTTCTAAACTATAAATTTAAAATAAATAAATAATTTAATTAATTAATAAAAAAATACATAAAATACGTTACATTTCTCGCCAAATAAATCATCAATTTTCTCTATAATCATAGAAAAAAGAGAATATACTTTTTCTTTTTTATTATCTATATGTATTTAGTTAAAAAATAATTTTTAAAAATTATATCTAATCAAATAATAAAATATAATTTTTTTTTCCATAACCACAAATGTCTCAAGCCCACTGAGACCTTGTTTACACCGGGTCCGTCCAAGAAGAAATACAGTGCTCTCGACGAGTATTTATTTCATTAATGAAAATTGAAATCTCGACCTCATTTAAGAGAAGATAATGTCAAACCACCCATCTAAACACTCATTGATATAAAATATAATTTTTAAATTTAATAGTTCATACTATTTTAGAATTTTCAAAATTTCAATTATAGTGATATTGTAAATCCCATTATCTCCCGTTCCCATATTTATATATAATATAAATTTTATCTAACTATTTTAATTGAGATAAAATTGAAAATAGATATTTTATTTTTTGAAATTTTAGTTACATCCGTGCATTTTAGATAATGACATTAATATCCTTTAATAGGGATGAGGTAATATTTATTATGCGTAATTATGAAATTAAAGAATGTAAGTAAAATAATTAATAAAAGTACTTTTTTATTCAATGAAAATTTTTATATATTTTACAGTGAAACGTGTTTGTTAGGTGATGTTATGATGATGATTTTTAAATAAATGATGAGTGATAAATTAAATTGAAATACATACAAAAGTTGACCGTTATTTCATCAGGTACTTATATGAATTTCATACGAAATTCTGTTTTAAATATTATAAATTTTAGATAATAATTATAAAAATATAATACCAAATGAGTAAAAGACAAACAAGAACAACGTGTAAGGCATGCCATAAAAAGTATAGAAAAATATTAAAATTAATAAACATGCAATACGAATAGTTAAAATTATTTTTAAGGATTTTAATTTATTAGTTGAAAAAAAAAATTCTTTAATTAAAGAGGCTAATAATTGATAAATCAATGTAAATATTAATCTATTGAATATGAATTTTAATTTTTTTAGAAAAATATAAATTTTTTATAATAAAAAATTTAGATAGTACGGCAAAATTATTTTTATGCTCTAATATTGAAATTTTATTACATCTTAATTAGGAATTACAGTACTATTGAACAAGTTTTTCATATTGTAATTAGTAATTATCTTATTATTAAATTCGATTCTATCGACACTAGTTGAAGCCTAATCAATCGAAAAAAAAATAAAAAATCACAAGTTTTCTTCATTATGTTGAGTTCTTGCAGGAAAAAAAAAAAAAAAAAAACAGTTTCTGTCATTAGCTGAGAATTGAATGCAATCATTTAAGAACTTGTTCTAAATCCTATCATGAAATTGAGGAAATTATAACTAAATTGCTGCTAAAAAAAAAGACCACAGCTAAATTTGGTTAATCCTTTTCATTTTAAATATCTTTGGCCTTCGTGTTCGTGATGATTCTCTAAATAGGGTTTCTTCCTTGGCCTTGCTCATGATGCAAGTAGAGTTTTTTACTCTACATGATGGTGTAGCCTTTAGATTTATTTTTCTTCTCATGTGCCAAATAAAACATGCTTGATATTTTTCTAATTGATGGATTTTCATAAGAATAAAATTTAATTTGATCTATGAACTTATTTAAAATGATTAAAAAAGTATTTGACATTTTAAGTCAATTTAACCTCTAATTTTTCATTATATTTACAATGTGAAAATCATTATATAAATATTTATTAAAATTATATTTAGGATCGAGCAGACCAATTTATTAAAAAATTAATTAATTATAAAATATAGAAAAATGATATATGAAATTCTTTAGCTTGATTGATGATTTTAAGTTTATAAATATATATTAACTTAAATATTTTAAAATTGACCTTTACTACTGAATTATTACTTATGAAAATTATTTTCATATTGAATAAATTAAAGTTATAATGCTTGTTAATAAATTTATTATATTTTAAGAAATGATATTTTTATGAATTTTAAATTTATATTTATAATTATTAAAAAAATTTGATATGAGTGTTTTTAATATAAGACAAAAAGAGAAGGTGAAAGTAGCTGAAATATGACGTACTATTCCCTTTTATAAATTTTATATTCTAAATTTAATTTCATCAAATTTATTTTATGTACCTCTACTTTAAACGGAATGAATTTATACTGTGTAAAAAAAAAAAAAAAAAAAAAACCCGCCTTGAAGATGTATACAAGCAAGTGAGAAATGTAAGCAAAGACAAAGTAATTTCGAATATTGACATAAGAAAAACAAAGTAATTAGGAAAAATAAATTTATTTATTTTCTAAAAAGAAAATAATTAAAAAAAGGGAAAAGAAAATGAGAGACAGGTTACAGGAGGCAGGAGCACCAAAATTGAACACACCAAAATGCACATACACACACTTACATTTCATCTTCTCTCTCTCACTTGACAAAATCCTATTTTCATCGCCCCCTCTTTTTCTCTTTTTGTTGTGCCGCCACTGTTCTATGCGCCTCCATCATCATCATCCTCCGGCTTCTCGTCGTCCTCCATATACTCGCCAAAAGTTAGGGTTTCGAGGGTTTTTTGTCACGTTACGAGCTGGATTCTCTCTGTTTTATCTGGCGAATCTCCATGCGCCGCTGGTTCAGCGGTTTTGTTGATTAGTCTTGGGTGTATGGGGCCTCACCTTTTCCCACTAAACCATCTCGTTCACTTTGATACCTGAACGAATCACGCATCATTCCCAAGGCTAGGGTTTAGAGCTCCATTTCGTTTGATATGGTCTCGAGATTAGGGCAACCTTGATTGCTTCTTTGCTTGCTTTGGTTTGATTGGAGTTTTGTATATTATTTGTTTATTTATTTACTTTACATTTTTGAGGGATTTGGGGATTTGGATGGCATTGGGGGATTTGATGGCGTCTCGATTTTCGCAATCTTCTGTGGCTGTGGTGTCCAATCACTACGACGACTATGCTTCCAGTCATGTCGAGGATGCTGGAGATTCCGTCTCGCAAAGGAGAGATTCAGAGACTGCTAGCAGTAGTTATGGCAATGCTGCTGTTACTACCACGAGCATGGCCTATTTGCCCCAGACTGTTGTGCTGTGTGACGTTCGGCATGACGCATTTGAAGCTTCTGTGCCTACTGGTCCATCCGACAGTGGCCTTGTATCCAAATGGAGGCCGAAGGACCGAGTAAGCCTTCAGTTTCACTATAAATTTTGTTATTATTGCAATTTGTTATTAATCGGATGGTAATAAGCGTGTGTTATCCTTTTAGGTTTTTGTTGCTAGTTGATATTATACTGAATAAATGTATCTTATCAAGTTATAGGTTTAGTTCAATTAGACTGATTGGTAAATACAACAGCTATTTGGATTAACAATTCGGTTGTTACAATAAAGTAGTTTTGAACTTTGAGCGTTTTATTAAGTTATGAGATATTAGAGGCTGAATGGAAGTCATTGCTTTTCTGAGTTCGATGGGATAACCATCCAATCTCAAGAAGAAAGTTTTAGTGGTCTGTAAATATTACTGGCCAAAACATTAGAGTAATGCTGATATGTGATGGAATTATTGTATTGTTCATCTGATACTTGGTTGCTGTCATAAACTCATAATGAATGGCTTTATTCTTTCTCATACCTCTATTTCATACCACATCCAAAATTACACGTCTGTATTAATTGCTTAGCTTAACAATCAATGCATGAGGCTCCAAAACAGCCTCCCTTTCCTCATTTCTGTGCTGGAGCCAGTTGCCATTTGTGTCGTTTTGAAATCATTTTGCCTGGCTTTCCACATGTAATCAAGAAAAATATCCCTGATTAGGTGTCCCTTAGATAAGCTCACATTTATTTTAAAAATAAAACTATGATAATGCTTTCATCCAATCTTTGTTGTGGTATAAGAGCTAGTGATGTTCACTTTCTCTTTTCTGAATACCAAATTATACCACATGTGCTTTTATCTTCTAGGCTCTTGTCGACAACGACGCCGTCCTAATTTCTCTTTCTGGTAATGTTTACATACTGAGGCGTATACCATATATCCATCTGTTCTATTGCATCTTTCTTCTATCAACTTTTATTACTAACTATGGCCTACATTAGCTCCTATTTTTTGTTATCTACCAAGCCGTTGCATTTCCTATCAAAATTTCAACGTTCTGAAGTTCCTGTTGGACCCAATTATCTTGGACATGTATTTTTTAGTCTCATTCTTTCACTGAAGTATGGAAATGCTTGTCAATTTCTTGGCACCAATACGCATCTCGTTTTGTGTGCTTCTTACATGTTTCATTTTGCTTGGACTTTATCGACCTCATTGTTTATAGAGAGTGCATTTAAGATCTATTATGCGGTTCCTCTTCATGAATAGATGTGACTACTTTTCAGTTGATCATCAACCTACAACGTCGGTCCATTTTAGTGTGAGCTTGGAAGCGGTTGTGCTAGATCTTATGTAAAATAAAAACAAGAGAGTTGCAGTTCTTTGAGTTGTATTTGAATAGTAGAAAATATAAGAGAAGAAAAAAAATACGATAAGCATTAAAGGATTTGTGACCTTTCTGAAGTTCTTGACATACTGAGGTAGGGCATTAAATGACTGCCATCTTTGTGATTTAGTTGTCTCATGGGTTCTTTTAGCTTTTACAAAAATTTTTTTATAAAGGATAAATGAAATTAAGGCTTAGTTTGTTAAGATGCTCAACTTTATAGAATTTCTTAAAAATTTTACTCCAAAGATATGCTTCATTGAAGCTTCCAGTGAATCGATGAATCTGGTAAATTTAGATGATACTAGATTAGTGCCTGATAATAACATGATATGAGCTTAACAATGTAATGGGGGTAGGGTAATAGGGTGTAGCTGATGTTTGGTTTTACACATTTTGTGCAGTGCCTTGATTTAGCACTTTATATTGGGGATTAAGGAAAAAAATTCTGTCACTTTTTCTTTCCCTTGTTTGTTTGTTTGTTTGTTTTTTTTTTTTTTTTTTTTTTTTTTTTTTTTTTTTTTTTTTTTTTGGGGGGGGGGGGGGGGGGGTGGGGGGGTGTTTGGGTTTTAATAGAAAAATATTTTATTTGTTTTTTTAATTTTAAAACCACCCCCCCACAATTCTTTTAAAATCCCCAAAACCCCCCCCCCCCCCTCCTAAAAAAAAAAAAAAAAAAAAAAAAAAAAAAAAAAAAAAAAAAAAACAAACAAACAAACAAACAAGGGAAAGAAAAAGTG
>CANUEP010219237.1:0-11535 GCA_947857235.1 Jatropha podagrica
TAAGAACTGGAAGACTCTTGTATGTACGGTAATCCTCTCTTCTGCTATTGGTGGACTGTTGCACAGAAAGGCTGACAGAAGCAACGTTTTTTAGCGCGCTTTTCAAGCGCTTAGCTTCTGCTAGCGGCGGGCGACAAGGCAATGAAATTGGTTCAGTTGGAAGCCGGTACGAACGAAGCCTTTAGAGATAGGGTAGGGGGGCGGCTTTCTTGTGGTAGTAATTGCGAACATCTCTCCTTTTTTCTTAGCGTGCACATCGCAGTCTAAGCGTGCTTGCTTTGCGCACCGGCACAGCAGAATTCGAATCCGCTGGCTTAGATGAGTGGCTCTTGGCTCACTTCCTTGAGAAGGGCTTTCTGTAACTAAGAAATGAGAATTGTTGATCTCAGGCTCATAAAGAGGATGAAACTGACAATTTCACACTTAGAGATTGAGCTCGTCAGTGATCTTTTCCATGGTGTCTAGAGAAACCAGCTTTGAACATGACATTCGTACCCAAGGCAATGAAATTGCAGGCATTACTGTGATCTTGAAGCCCTTGCTAGGAGCTACTCGGTACGGCTCACTACTAAAGAAGGTTCAGGCATGCTTCGACTTAGCCCTGTGATCCGCTAATTCATCTCTTGATCTGGTATTCCGCAAAGGAGGTGGATAGGGTCAGCGAAAGAAGTGGCGAGGGCAGAAGAAAGGGTTTTCAATTCAAGGTTCCCGCTCCTGGAAATGGGTATTAAACAAAGGACATAGTGGGTTAGGTAAAACCTCTTTTGAGAGGAAAGATCTATCAAAGCAGAAAGTCCAAAGCCAAAGGTTTTTTTTCAATGCGTATGCTTTAAATAAAAGTTAGACTTGGAATATATTATTTATCTGTACTTTATTAATGGGATAGGAATTCGTGGTGGGACGTTCTTTTCATAGATCCTTCGAGCGAGAAAGGTGCAGCGCCTTACCGGGGCCTTTGACCCTCAAGGTCATCCGGAACCACTTTAAGGCAGTTTATTGACCATAGCAACGCAATGTTCAGTGGTGGGGCAAAGCACTAGCGAGAAGCTTCCCTTGGGATTGTTTTCCCAGGCAGTTTTCCTTTTTTGCGCTTATACGCGAGTCTCTGTCTTTGATGTCAAGCCCAGTCCCAGTGACCCATTGGATTGGATCACTCCCTTGGGCGGACTCCATATGGGGATAACTTGTAAAGTCCAGGAATGAATGCTTATTAAGGAATCGGTAAGCTGATGTGCCATTACAGGGATAGGGTTCCATCCTCTGGCTATTATCGACTCGGGAATGAACGAAGTCGCTTCACTTCAAAGTAGAGGTTTGTGGTAACGGTGGACTGACAGATCAGCTCCAAGGCCTGAGTGCCTAGGTTGCAGTGGTAAGAGTCGCTGCCGATGAGTTCCAGCTGCCAGAGTCTTCGATAAGAAAGAGGCGTCTGAGTAAACAGAAGTGAGATTTTTTCTAGTTCTTGAACTAGGTATGAATCAGACGGTGAGAAAATCTAGCAATGCTAGAAGAGGAACGTAGTGAGAGGGGGAGCTTCCTTAGCTGATAGCAAGCTCATTGAAAGCGAGTATGAATAGTTAAGCATCTAGTGTTAGCAGCGAGTCAGCAAAGTTGATTGGATGCAGGTAAGCAGATTATGCTTTACTAGAAAAGAAGATAGCTTTAGCAAAACTCTACTGTTAAAGTATAGTGCTGAGTTATGAATGAACCCTGATAGGAGGTAGCAGTAAGGGGAGAAGCCAGCCGGAAAGGAAGAGTAAGGTTAGCGAGTCCTCAAGGAGAAGGTGCGTCAAATATCCAGGCCGGACCCTCTTCGAAACGACCACTCCCCAATCTGAACAACCCAGCTGTAGATGATCCGACAGGTGACCTAACTCGGAAATTACTGAAAAGTGATAAGGAACTTCAAATTACCCGATAAGAATTAACCGCTTTTTTATCTGAAATAAAAGAAAAAGATTTCACGCACTCAAACTGACACTGCAACTCAAAATAAGGGAGGGCTGAACCAATGTAACTGGCTTATGGGGCACTCGAACTCGCGAGAAGGTATGAAATTACTGAAGTAAAGCGAGAAGGGACCCTAAACGCTCGGCTGGATCATATTGTCTCGTATGGACTGCTTCTATTGAGACTGCTACAAGAGAGAATTACATTACATATAAAGAAACTCCCACTGGCTCGTAAGCACCAGGGCAGGGAATGCTACTACTGCTACAAGGAATACTGGGCCTTAGTCCTTTTAACCTATTCACTCGTATCCCTATCCAAAACAACATAGAAGCACTTAGAACTGGAAATAAAAAGACTCTACTATATACTATAAGGATAAGGCTTATTGACTAAGGGATCGTAGATAGGCAGGCTATTGATTATCCTGCTTTCAAACTGGTTTGCCTAAAGCACTCTTTAACATATTAATTAGTCTGGGGTTTACACTTAAATGCCTTAGCCAAAGAACTCCTTATGGCTTGCAACTGCCATTCTTTCTCGATCGAAGGCAGAAGCAATTTTAAAGGGAGAAGCAAATGCTGAACTGGCTGGAATTGGAATCGAACTTGCAGCGAGAATAAAAGCAACTCCAATTGCTTATGATGTTAAACCAATAAGCATACTATCCTCAGGCGAAATCACTTTCATAGTTGTAGGGACAGGCACTGATGGATTGGCTAAGGTTGGTACAAAGACTCTTACAAGGAAAGCAATAAAACCAGGATTGTCTGGAGGGGCTTACCCCACGACTTAAACAGGCACTGAATAGCTGGCAACTGACACTCCAACAGGACCAGAATCGACAGCAAAGAGATAAATCCTAGTGAGCCCTCCTGGGAGAACTATTCAATACAAAATAGTAGAACTGGTAGCCCTTTAGGCCTGGTACTGCAACTCAACCCTAAGGAGAAGCACGTGAACTCGCTGCAAGATAACTCTAAACGGCTGGAGAGGAACGAAATAGCATTGCACCAAGAAGACCTGCAACTGGCACAGGGAATGACCATATCAAAAATTCCTCCCCTTTTAGAAATCGGGACAATCCCGCAACTAACTTGTCAGTCAAATCATTTCATACCAAGTACTTCCATTCAAACTCAAACCCCAGGTGGCAAAACAACTCCCCCTGGAAAGCCCCCAGGACAGGAAGGTAGTGGAATCACATCTTAAAATATAAAAGAATAAGTACCTTAGAGATCTTTTTGATATGCCCGGAGGTTAAGAGGGAAAGGAAATACTGGCTCGAAGACGGCAGAAGGCAATGTAACAGAACTTCAAATGGATTAAAAAAGACAACTTGCTTGCACAAAGAACTTCTTTGCTGGCCTTTAAGATAATCTATAAGAGGAGAATAAATCAGCTAATATGCTTTTGCTTGCTTCCCCTACCTGTCCATTCATTCTCGATAGTACAATGCGGAAAGATCCTAGTAAAAGAGTGAATAAGATGCTATGCTTGGCACTCGAAATGCAGGTTCTTCCCTTACCAATGCGACTCCAGGGGAGAAGGAAGGTAAGGTGACACAGTGAATCAAGAGAATAAGCGCTTTGCATCGAGAATTGCTTTTGCTCACTCGTCCTCGCTTACACAAAGAAGGGATTCAAAAAAGGAGGAAGGAATAACAAGAGGATAGCCCCTCAGATCGTTTGCACTCTTACGCTCCTTAACTTCAGGAAACTCGCTAATCTCATGGGGAGGACAGGTATGACTACACGGTATCCTCTTATCCAAGGTATCTTTCTTTTCCTTCTTATGCTACTTATTTTATTACCGTGAGAACTCTTTTTACTGGTAGTCCTCTTAGGCGGGAAAGAAAGCCAATTCAATTTGCCATATGGGCATACAAAAAGAAAGCATATGAGATAGGGGAAGCAATCCTATAGTAGTACCGGAAAAATGCTAGGCCTAGTACTGTAAATTACTCTACACTAGAAAGAGTCCCTAAACGGGGCTAGTAAGAGTATTTGAAATGCCCGAAAAGCAATTCTATTTCAAATCGCCTATACGAAAGTATAAGAACTTAGGCTTAGCAAAGGACAGCCCATAGAAGAGAGGACAGGGGCATAGGCAGAAACTTACCAAAAGATCTTATCACTCCAACAAGAGGCTTGGCTGAACGAGAAACATTAGATGGACTTGCCTACCTAAGAGAAAGATTGAAAGGCCCTGTAACCAACCTGCTTTGACAAGGAACTGGCTTGAGGGAGCTTCAAAATAGATGTATGGGGAAGGAGAAGTTCTTCTCTTATGGCAGGGATTCTGACAGGTAAGATTTTCATTTTTTTTTTCACTAGAACTAGTCCCTACTTAACAATAAAGTACATACACAAGTTTCAAGGCACATACATCACATGGTAATTAGCTTGCTCACTTGATTTGATGGTTTGCAAGCTATATTTATTTTCCTATTACAAGATAGATTCCCCCTTATTCAAGCTTTATAAAATCCCAGCTTAGCATTATGAAAGACAAAAGACATCTGATATTACTCACTGGAAACTGGCACTCCAACTCTAACTGGATCGAAAAGCGAAGGTAAAGGCAAAGCTACTCCACCTTCAATTGTAACTAGCCGGGCATCAGAAAGAGCACGAGGGTAATGCCTGTAAGACAGAAGCACTTCCATTTTATGGGCTGGATTGCTCTCCAACTGGCTAAAAATAAGGACTCGGAGGCAAGGAGGTCCATACTTGTAATCGGAACCTTACCTTCTTGGCGAGTTCCATACCCCTAAGGGGCTAGCAAAGACGGCTATAATAGATATTTCACTCTAGACATACCATGCATCGGGTAAGGACGCAGGTCGTATATCTTATATACGATACCACCAGACGAACAGTCTTATTCATAAGTAGAAAGAGTCCCTGTGCTAAATGAAGAGAGGTCAATCAGCAAAGGATAAAGAAGCTCTTCCCCGGAACACCATCTTTACTTTAAGAGTGAAGTAGAAGTCTGGCAATGTTAATTGTTCTCGAAAGCTAAAGGTAGTTCACCTAGGGGAAGAATCCGACTAAGCTTAGCCTTGACCCAACAAGGTCAAGCCTTACCTTCTAATCCGCCTGCTTGGGAATTAGATTAAATAAAGAGGACTAGCTGTGAGCTTTGAGGAAAGCCTGTAAGTTCTCTTTCGACTTCCCCTGGATTCCCTTCTCTTCCTGGGGAGAGTAACTAAGTCAGGCCAGTCTATTAGGTGATCTGGAAGAGAAAGTGCTAATCTAATCACAACTCTTCTCTTATCCGCATGGTCTTGTTCAGCTGTCTTTCTCCCGGGTGGATTGGTTTGAACAGCCCTACCAGGGGAGTGGGCATTAACGGTCGAATAAGCAGTGATTCCTGATCGGCACTTGCTATAGAAGAAGCAGCAGTTAGCTCTAACGGGGCTGAAGTCACTGACGGGGTTAGCTCTGCAAATGTTGAAAGAATAACGGCAGCTAATTCATCCGCATCTGTTAGAGGAAGGAAGCCGGGGAGCGATAACTAGAACAAGGAAGCTATTGTCTTTGAGGCCTAAGGACTGCTAATGAGAGTCTTCCTCGCCATGTGAAATGAAAAGATCTCTCTTTATGCTCGAAATCGTCCGGTATGGACTTCGATTATCTAACTGATAAGATCGTCCGCTGAAGGCTAGAGATCAGACCCTTCGTCGCAAAGACCGGATTTGTCCACTTATACTATTGATCGAATTAACTATTCCGCAAGTCCCACAGCTTATTCTCGAACATCTGTGCCAAGCTTAGTAAAGCCGGTAATTCCTTCAAAGATCCAAGCAGGGGATTCATTGGCATCTTCTTCTCGCGGTTCCCTATTTGAGACAGTTGAAGAGGCCTTTGCACGACAGTCTACTTATGGCATCGGAACCGCTAATGCCGCATCTCTCGACGATAAGGAATCCAGGAAAGAAGAGTTCATATTCCCAGGTACCTCACCACTTCTACTAGTCCGGCCTACAAGACCGCTTATGGTTATGCCGAATCAATCTACTTTGACTATAAAGGCAATACAGTCAGCAAGGAAAGCTTTCAAGCATACTCTCACTGCTAGGCTACCACTTTCTATCTGGTTCCTAGCCCAAGAAAGCTAACGCAAGGAAAAGATCCAGGAAGACCTTATAAGTAAAGAAAGAGGTTACTCACTTAACTTATTATTGAGTATTGAGTTACCTCACCACTGAACTAACCACCTCGAGAGCTAAGAAGAAAGTTAGATTTTTTAGAATCGCAGCTACCGGCTCTTCCACTGACTCGTCCACTGCTGCTAACCAAGCTAAAGGAAGGGACTTTTTCTTCATTGCCCTTGCCAGGATCAAATAAGATAAGAGCGATGGTATACCCACTTGCTCTCTCCCCTCGGTGATTGAACTAGCCTAAGGGGCGTAGCGATCTGAGACTTCTATTTCGATATGATGATAGCAGCAAAGTCAACTGATTGAACAAAGGAAGAGCTTCTCTCTCGGCTCACTTCAATGGGTGACTTCGCTACCTTCCCAGAACTGCTTCCTTACTTAAATCCTTCGTGACCCAATGAAAACATCGACACAGGTTCGAAGAAAAGAAGTATACTGACTTGGCTGATTCAACAATCGCGGATTTCCCAGCTGCCCCAGAGTTCCGAATCGACAAGAGCTTATTGGAAGCAGATCCTAAGTCAACAATCATTCCCATAGGCACAAGGTCAACCTCACCAGACTAAGGCCAGTATATTGATCCCAAGGTTCGGTTCTAGAGAGAATTCAATTCCTACTGGCATTAACATTAATGCGTTTACTTACCTTTGCCTGCCTTTACGCGCATCTAGAGGATTCGGTTGACTGAACCCTCCCTTTCGAACTGAATCTACCTTCTTTTCTTCCCCTAGGAAACCCCCGGTCTCGGGTCAAATCCTATTCCTACAGACTTTGCCGCAGATTCAATAGCAGCTGATTCGTGAACAACTGCCTATTCTATAGCAGCAGCCGGGAAAAGTCCTATTCTATTTACCGGTGATTGAACTACCTTTAGAGTCGAGCTAACTGCAATAATGGAACTTGCAGCGGAGCGGATCAGTCCCAAACCAAAGATGTGAAAGAAGAAAAGCAAGTCTCATCCCATCCCAGAAGGAAAGTAGAACCCCAAGGCTACGAAACTAGTCTAGTCCCTTTCTCTTCTTCGCATCTTTCGGGCATGGCCATTGATTTGAATGGCATTCTCTTTCTAAAGTAATGAAGACCCAACCAATCTTGACAAATAGAAAGAAAAAGAGCGCTTTTTCATTTTTCGGTAACAGAACTCTATTTAGCTTTTCTCCCTTTCGCTTTAGAGAAGACAGTTCGAGCAGAATCATAAGAAGAAGGTAAGGTTTATGCCAAGGTGCCAAGCTAAAGGTCCCCAGGCAAAGAGAGCATTCCTACTGCCGGCTAAGACCGGTATGCCGACAACAGCGTCTATTCTGCCTCCGTGAATTTTCTCTGAAATATATTAATCCTATTCTACCCCGAGAGGAACTGAACTACCTTTCCCAGTCGAAGGCCCTAGTACTACTGATTTTGCAGCAGATTTGTTCACAAGAGCAGTTCCTATTCCAAAAAGATTAGCAGCAGACCATGCTACCACCGAAAGAAGGTAACCCAAAGCCCAATGCCTTAACCAATACACTGATCTCTTTCTCCTCCTACTGGTCCTGGGATCATTAGAGCTTTTACTCCCCCTCCAGTAATTCCTGTTGAAGCAAGAATTCCTCCAAAGGTAAGTTTCTCACTTTTCACCCTTTTCTTAATCTTAATACTTTCAGAGATTTATTTCAATTATTACTTAATACTTCTTTCTTTGATCTCTGATTCCAACCCCAGAGAGCATCTTCACGCCAAGTGTGACAGGGTCCACTATGTCCGCCCAGTCTTCTTCAAGCATCCACCTGAAGTCCCAACACTTGCAGGCAGAGCTCTCGCTCTCGAGCAGGTCCAAGACTCAAAAGCCTCATTCGAATCATGAAGCCATCTATATGACCAAAGGCCTTTTCACGAGCTGGGCTCGAACCAGCGCTTCCGTCCGGATTTCAACCTTTCTGATCGTGACTTGAAAAAAAAAGAAAGAAGAGAAAGAACTGGGAGTTGGTGGTTGCTTGCTTACCAAGCGATCCTTCCGTTGGTCGCCTTCTTTAGAAGGAAACTAGCCCAAGGGGCGTAGCGGTGACAGAAGCCGGGAAGGAGGAGCGATATGAAGGAGTGGATGCACTTCAGCTATGGCGGGCAAGGTTCCTGATCAACGAAAGAAAGCCCGCTCATAACATAGCCCATGACCTTTGATCAATAGGGCATTCGCTCCTCACTCATAACAGAACTCCCCCTGGAAGTGAGAGATCTATCACTTTAGTCGAGTGGATCAACCCCCTATACTATTAGATAGAGTGGGTGAACCCTACGGAGCTTTCAGTCTCGTGTCTATAAGACCAACCGATCTGCTCCAGGTAAGATGACCCCAGCTACCACTGATTGAACCCTAGATGGCATTGATCTTCAGACCTTGACCTTGCTTGGTGGGATAAGATCGTTGGAACCTTAGAGCGGTCGTGATAATGAAATTTTACCCTTCTTTGAATTTGTATGCCTGTGCTTAAGGATTTTGATCTGGTATTGAGAAAGAAACCATTCATATGGCCAGGTCACAGGAATGCTTCTTCGGCTTACAATTCCGAGTCAACAACCGTAACTCGAGCACTTAGCCCTAGCTCTTGCTCTTTCCTTCCTTGAAACGGGCTGCCTGTGTGCCTACTAATATTGACCTCAATGGTGCGCTAACTTGAGAACTAGGATTTGCCAAATTCGTATTATAGGGAACCAGGCTATGCAGCAATTCGACCACTCTTACTGTACTAGATATCTCAGGCTTATCCTACTGAAATTCTGGCTTCGCTTCTTCCTGGTGATGGATATAGTCTCGATGACTTTGCCCAAGTATGGCATAAAACATACATTGGATATTTGTTTAAAAACAGGGAATTTCATGTGTGAGCACCTTGCCTCTTTTAGGGAAGGCTATTTACCAAGTGAGTCTGCGCAGCATGCTCCGAAACAGAATCATCATTTTAAATCCCATTTGCACCCGGATTCAGCTTCTTTCGAACTAGCAAATGCACTTTCTGAGCCAACAACGGATCGGCTTGGCCCATTCCTCAGATGAGGAAGAAAGAGTACCTAAATCTGCATCTACTAAGTATGCCCAGAAATTCATGTTCTGATCCGGTCTTTCCCAAAGCTAGGGCTTCTGCTCCAACTCTTTCTGACCCGACCGATTCAATCTCATATGAGGTAGCAGGTCAAAGATAGGCTATGTCGACCCTTTCCAACTGTTTTTCCATACCATAAAGGAGAAATCAGCTTATGGCATTCACCCAAGCATACAGAGGAGCGATAAAGGAAGGTTTTTACTACGAAGCATACGAGTCCGCATCAGGTGAATTGAAAGGGATATTCCTCTTTTTTAGGGAGGTGGGCGGGAAATGGATAGCATAGATGGTTTTAAAATACCAATTAGGCCAAGATCTGAATCTTCCCTTCCTATGGCCTGGCCGATAGATCGCTCAACAAGTCGTCCCGTTTGGAAAAGACCCTCAGTGAAACATTACGCTTTCTAGCTGAAAAGAATGCTCTTAACAACGAAGCATGCGATGATTCCAGTTCTCGCGATCAATAGACACAGAGGAACCTACCTATATCTTCTCTATGCCCTCCCACCACCCATTCTCAATGCGGCTTACTCACTACTCTAGAGCCCTGCTCGAGTTAGTTTTTAGCCCTATTGATCCTGTTGTATCCAACAAGCAACATCTTCGGTCGGAACCATGCTGAGCAAGCCGTACCACATTCTATATACCCTGGTCATCCATCCAACCAACCCACAGGTTTAGGGGAAAGAACTCAGTTACAGGATGACTTGCTCGTAAACCAACATCTGAAGAAGCTAGAGCTGTTTAATAGAATGTCCTTATCGGGGATAACAGAAAGTACCCTGCCAAAACCACCCGGACATAACCTGAACCGTAAGCAGCAAAAGGAGTCAGACAAGTAGCATCTTTCTTTGCTTTTGCAACTGATGGCATACTTCACTAAATCAGTCTAAACGGTGCTTGTTGCGGCGAATCCCTTATTATCTCCTCCTTCTGCTAATGCGAATATCCCGTTCTTGGTTCTTAAAGAGATGTCTCCTTCCTCCTACAGTTTTTTTTTTTAAAATACCGGCAAGTCAGGTGTGACTCTTGTTAGAGTTCCTCCTGTTGTGTTGGAGTTCCAGTAGGCTAGGGAAGACGATCCAGCCGAAGACAATTGGAGTCTCATAAGCCCCTCAAGTTTCCGCAAGCAAAAAGGCGTATTTCAATGTAAAGTTTTATGCATGCGCAAGAGAAGTCGAAGGCCTTAGTCTCAGTCCCCGAGTAATAAGTTTATATGAAGAGTCTACTTTTTAAACCAGTGTTCCAGGTAAGACTTTCTATAGTCGCATTCCTCTGCTGTCCCCTTGTTTGAGGAGTTCATAGTTTCATCCAGTTCCTTACGAGTGTACCAATTCCCCTCCAGCCAGTCTTAAGCCAACAGTATCTTATCACATCACAAGCCATCAGGGAAGGGAAATCCTAGACTCAGACGAGGAACTCACACTCGCTGGTGAAGTAGTCCTCCAAACCATGGGAAGAAAACATATTAAGGTACCCCTAAAAGGGACTGATGCTGCTGGCTTATGGGATGTAGCAGAAAGGGGTGTAACAAAACTTGCAGCGAGAAGCACTGAAACAAAGTCCAACTCAAAGATCCGGGAGGGAAACTATCCTCTTACCTCGTACCTCGCCTATTAGACCTCCTATCGATAAAAAGTATTCGCTTGTATCCAAACCGCCTAGGGGAAACCTCCTATTCAACTCTAACTGGTGATCAGAAGCAACGGCATTACCACCGGTCTTTGCTATTGGAGCTGTTAGCGCAATTGAATCAGAATATGCTCTTACTGTTCTCGAATGCCCTCTTGATGCAAGAATGCCTTGTTACAGACAGAAGCAACTGACATACTTAAGATACGAGCCGGGGACATGCCATCTCTTTTCTTTGTTCACGAATCCAACTAACATAGGGGCAATATCCCTATACTGAAGCCGATTCACCGATTTAAGCCGATGGTTGGAAGGGCACTTTTCAATATTATCTAATAAGTTAATCTCATATCCCTGACACAGCGTTCAAGGGGGTCTGGGAAGCCCCTCCTAAATCTACCGGTCTCACAGAATACTAGTAAAGCCGCATTCCCTCCGCAGTTATCGTGAAATTTCTCCAGGCTCTTTTCCCAGAACACTCTCTCCGCGCTCTTCGTCTTTCCTCGATGGAGTGTTAGTTTCATCTTTTTTAAGCGGGCGAGAAGTATGGGTTGCCCAAATCAACCTACCCACCCGAGCATGCAACTAAAGGAATTTCGTATGGAAACGCAGGGTTTGCTTCCGCAAAAGGTCCGGGTGTCCCAGTTCATTCGGATTCTCGATCAGTGGATCATAAATGAGCGTAGCTTTACTGACCTCGCACCGAACTCT